>CM055652.1:20478368-20732160 GCA_029378325.1 Elaeagnus macrophylla
AGATCATTTCAAGAACAGTCCCCTAGACTCTATCAAGATCCTAGAAAATTTTTCAAAACAAACCAACCCCACTCAAACTTTTCAACGGAAACAATCTGTAAGTGGAAAGGATAAGGGTAAAGGAGTTGTAACCCAGGGACAAGGATTACAAGGTCAAGCCTTTGCTATTTCTAGTATGCGCTAAGAACCAACAATCAATAATGTTGTTGAAGGCACTATCTTACTATTCAATTCTTAAATTCAAGTACTCTTTTATATTAGATTTTGTCAAGATGGGCATTGACCACATTTAAAAAGGGGACTCTAGGGTGAATTGCAATATACCCAATAAACACAACTATGCCTGTAATTATTACAGTGATGGCTAAGATAGTGCATATTATAGCTGCCAACCATATCAATGGGTGAGTTCATCTCTGAGGACACTGTATGAGTTTTCTGGGCATTTGTGATTAATATTATTAACAATTTTTGTGGTGAGTTTGTTTTAGAGTTATGTATAAATAACATGAGGCAAAAGATGATTGTGTTTCTGGGTTTTTCCCAATTTTTATCTGTGTTTTCAAAGGTGATGGTGAATTTGGGGTGGAGGTAATAGGGGATTAGGGAGAGGAATTTGATGAGTTGGCTCATCTGGCATTCATGAGGGAATGAAGGAAATACAAAAAGAGGTGAGGCGAGGGGTTTGGCTGGTGGGCTTAAGCCGATTAAGCATTTAGATTTTAGGTTTTTTTTAATTACATTTAGAAGCATATTATTTAATTCCAAATTTGTCCTCATTAATTTTTTCGATAAAAATAATTTTAGGACTTTTGTACTATTTTGTAAAAGCTATAGGACTTATCTGGACCACTTGAAAATTATAGGACTTTTGTTCTCTTTTACTAGAAGCTATAGGATTGTAGCCGCCCTTTACCCTTCTTTTATTTCTTTATCTTGTGCCCAAACCTTGAATTTAAATTATGAAACCATAGAAAAACTCCTTATCATAAACACTCCTCTTAGAGTCTCAACCAATGCACTTAATGTCTGTAAGAGTTGTTTAATTGGGATAAGTGATCATCGATTCCTAATTGATATCCTACTAGTACTAGTATCAGTACTTTTCTCAAGCAATTGTGGCTATGTTGAAACCTTTGAAAAAATTTGATAATGAGAAAAACTTAGCAAGTCTACCAGTGGTGAATGAGTTTTGGGATGTCTTTTCAGATGATTTATCTGGACTACCTCCAGTTCGATAGATTGATTTTGTAATTGAATTGTACCCTGGGACAACACCAACATCTATTGCTCCATATCGAAAGAGACCAGAAAAGAAAAAGGAGTTAAGGAAACAATTTGATGAATTGTTAGCAAATGAATTCATTTGACCAAGTTTTTCTCCTTGGGAAGCACCTGTTTTGTCTGTGAAGAATAAAGATAGTAGTTTCAAATTGTGTATCGACTATATCAACTCAATAAAGTAATAATCAAGAATAAATATCCATTGCCTAGGATTGATGAACTGTTTGATCAACTTGGTGGAGCAAGCTACTTTTCAAAGATCGATTTGTGGTCTGGATATCATCAATTACGGATTAGAGAGTCAGATATATCCAAGACTGCTTTTCGTACACATTATGAGCATTTTGAGTTTTATGTAATGCCTTTTGGCTTAACTAATGCCCTGCTGCACTTATGGATTTAATGAATAGGGTATTTCAACCTTATTTGGATCAATTTATCATTGTGTTCATCGATGATATATTAATTTACTCTAAAATCTATGAAGAGCATGAAGATCAATTGAAGATTACTTTACAAACTTTGAGAGAACATCAATTGTATGCAAAATTCAAGAAATGTGAATTCTGGTTGAGTGAAGTTAAGTTTATAGGACATTTCGTATCTGGAGACGGCATAGCTATAGATCCATCTAAAATTGATGCAGTATTGATCTGGGAGAGACCGAGTAATATATTTGAAATACAAAGTTTTCTGGGATTGGTATGATACATCGACATTTTGTGCAAGATTTCTCAAAGATTGTTTCACTGCTGACACAACTTACTTGAAAAGGAGTTAAGTTTATTTAAGACAAAGCATGTGAAGATGCATATCAAGAATTAAAAGTATGGTTAATGTCGACACCAATCCTTGTTGAACCAAATAGTTTGGAACCGTAAGTGGTTTACATTGATGCTTCACTTCAAGATCTTGGATGTGTCTTAATGCAAACTGATTGTGTGGTAGCTTACAGATCATGACAACTCAAGGTCCAAGAAAGAAACTATCCGACACATGATTTGGAATTGGTCGTAGTAGTTTTTGCCTTAAAATGTTGAGGTGTTACTTATATGGGGCTAAATTCCAAGTTTTCTCATATCACAAAAGTTTCAAATATTTTTTCACTCAAAAAGAATAAATTTAAGACAAAGAAGGTGGGTGGAATATTTTCAAGAATATGACTTCACTCTTAAATATCATCCATGTAAAGTAAAAACTGTTGCTACCACGTTAAGTCATAAAACTAGATTTGTTGCACATGGCAAAACATTCGAACAATAGAAGGTTACGAGTTGAATTTATTTGAAGATGAGAGAAGTGTGTCCTTGTATAAACTCGTGACCAGTCTTGCATTGTTGGAGAATGTGAAGGCAGCACAATCAAATGATCCTAAAATTTGTAAAGTGTGTTGTAGAATGAATGAAGGAGAAATTGTTGAAGGATGAACCTATAGTAGTGGTTCCTTTTGATATCATGGAAAGATAGCAGTACCTAATGACGCTTATTTGAGGCAGAAAATTATGGGAAAAGCTTATAGATCAAAGTTCACTGTACATCCTAAAAGTACAAAAATGTATCGTGACTTGAAAATAATTTATTGGTGGAGAAGAAAGAAAAGAGACATGGCCCAATTTGTAGCAAACTGCATGATTTGTCAACAAGTTAAGGCCAAACATCAAAAACCAGCAAGATTACTTTAACCGCTTCCTATACCAGAATGTAAATGGGATAATATAACTATAGATTTCGTACAAGGATTACCTCGTACTTCTCAAGGTCATGATTCTATTTGTGTGATTGTAGATCAATTAACAAAGCCTACACATTTTATCCATGTTAAAACATAATATTTGATCAATGTGTTAAGCAAGTTATATGTTCGATAAATAATATGATTGCATGTTATACCGAAGTCAATTGTATTTGATCGAGATCCAAACTTTACATCTCGATTGTGGAAATATGTAGAAGAAGCCTTGGGTACAAAACTATGGTATAGTACTGCTTATCAGTCAGGGATAGATGGACAATCAAAAAGGGTCATCCAAATGTTAGAAGACATTTGCAAGCATGTGTCATGGAATTCATGGGAAATTGGAATGAACATCTACCATTAATGGAGTTCACCTACAACAATATCTACCATTCCAATATTGGAATGGCTCCTTATGAAGCTCTGTATGGATGACCTTGTAAATTTCCTATGTGTTAGGCAGAAAGTGAGGACTACAGTACAATGAAGACTGATCTTATCCAAGAAACAACAGAAAAGATTCGAATTGTACAAGATAAGTTACATGCAGCTCAAAGCTGATACAAGAGTTATGCTGATCATGGACGATGACCTTTGAAATTCGAAACAAATTATTTTGTTTTTCTTAAGGTTCAACCTTGTAAAAGAGTAACTCATTTTGGAATTAAAGGAAAACTAGCACCTCGTTACATCGGACCATTTTGAATTGTTAAGAAAATAGGAGATGTAGCATATCAACTGGAGTTACCTCCAGAATTGTCTCATATTTACAATGTGTTTCATGTGTCTGCTTTACGAAAGTGCAAAGAAATCAAAGTAGTACAATTGATTGGACATAATTTCCAAGAATACGCGTCATATGAAGAAGAACCAGTGGCAATAAATGACTACCAAGTCAAGAATTTAAGAAAAAGGATGATACTGAAACATCACAATGCAGAAGACACTACTTGGGAGTTAGAATCTAAAGTTTGTTTGAAATACCCATACTTGTTTTAAATTCTAGTTGAAAAATTTCGAGGACAAAATTTATTAAGGGGGTGAGATTATGAGACCCCAAACCTTTGTATTTTAATTTTGAGAATTTTATCAATAAAAATGGATATTTATTTGTGGAAAATAAGTATAATTGGGAAAATCTATGCAAAAAAATTTAGTTTCGGAAAGTTTTTGTAAACTTTTTGTACCTCGCTGGTGTTTCGCTAATGTGCTTATTGGTGGTTTGCCAGGGTCTTCAGCGAGGCCACAACGAGGATAGGGAGAGCAACAACAAAGGGATTTCTTTGTCGCCACATCAATGAGGCTACGACGAGGTAAGCAAAAGCCTATAAATCGAAAGGGATCCAGCCATTTTAATCAAAAATTTCTCTGTCTAACATTCGTCTTTTTTCTTACATTTTTTTAGTGGTTATTTTGGATACGAGAAAAATTATCAAGAGTTTGGGTATGTATAAGTATTGGGTCAGAAGTTAGTGTCTATACAAACAAAGTTGTTATGTTTTGACACAAAAGAAAAAGAAGTCAGCGGTAGGACTAGGAATGCTAGTAGACTCAATTTGAGGTAGGAGTTTTACTCTATTTTTTATCATGCATTATTTTAAATAAATGCACGCATAATGGATGTCTTAAACTATGCAAAGCTGATGTCATATGTTTATGAGAAATCATGACGATATACCCGACAAAATATTATTATGCATACATGGAAAACTTTATTAAGAAGATGGATAGTTAAAAGTGGTATATGGCATTAGATACTTTATGCATGCATCATGTTATTGTTTTATGTGGGAAGTGTTTTCTGTGTTGGTCTTGTGGAGATATGGTACCCTAGGGATATTGGATGCCGTAGATAAATTTTTATACGGACCATAGGGTACGCATTTACACATGTATCTCTGAGATTGTCTACACATGGGTCTCGAAGTTGGATCCCCATGTGCCTTAGAGTTAGACCTCCATGTGCCTCAGAGTTGACCAATACATGTTCCATATGTATCTCGGAGTATGACCATACATGAAATTTCAGAGGTGGCCCCATATGTGTCTCGAAGTTAAGCATATATGAGCCTTAGAGTTGGACCCACTATGCCTCAAATTTGACCGCGCATGTGCCCATGTATTTCAAAGTTGACCGATACATATGGATTTGGCACAGATGCGTATGAGTTTTATATGGACATTGCATATTTTATTGTATGAGTATGCATAGGGTATCTGGAATTTACACTCTACTCAGTTTTGAAAGTGAGGAAGAATAAGTATGCTCGAATTTTTTTAAAATAAAAAATATCCCCACTATTAATATACTTATGATGGTTTACAAATAGACATGCATTATAAATTTGAAATATAGCATGCATCTATAACTTATAATGAAAATTGTGCATAGAGTAAACTCCTACTGACCTAGCCATATTTCACATCTTCTTTCTTCATGTTTTCCAAATTAGACGTGGAGTGAACGACTATACGAATCGAGTTACTTTGAAGATCTAAAGGTTTCACTTAAGACCTTTATTTTAATCTTTACTCTGGTTATGTATGTTTGGAGAATTATTGAGACACGTATAACTCTTTATGTTTTCTACTATAATTTGTACTATTTTATGAATTTTTATTGTAAGAGTTAAATTTTCATATGACTAAGGGATATTCCAAACGTTTTAAATATTATCCTCCCTATCTATATCATGTACCCATTTTTTCTGGGCGTGACAAATAGGACAATCCTCGACATGGCAAGAAGCATGCTCAAGAGCAAGAAATTGCCTAATAAGGTTTAGGGTGAAGCAGTGGCATGTGCAATCTATCTTTCCAATCGAAATCTAACAAGAAGTGTTTGGGAAGGACACCGAAAGAGGTATGGGGTAAAAGAAAGCTCAACATTTCCCATCTAAGTGTTTTGGGAAGTATAGCCCATGTGTCATGTACTGGTTGAGAAAAGAATGAAGCTGGATGATAAAAGTGAGAGTTTTATCTTCATCGACTATAATGCTAACTTGAAGGGCTACATGTTATGAAATTCGAGCAATAAAATGATTGTGATTAGTCGAGATATGACATTTGATGAACAAGAAGAATGGGATTTTGGATCCCATATGATCGATGTCATTTTGTATATATATATTTATGTATCAATTCCAACATATTTACATTGATTTGTTTTTATCTATGTGTTTACTTTATGTTATATAGGTGTAGGGACCCAAGGGGCAAAAAGAGACAAAAATGTGTAATTAGAGCAAAAATGGATCAAAGTACAAATTGGAAGAATTATAAGCAAGTTAAGGCATGAGTATAAGTATGCTATGGCACACTCCTCTCGGGTCCCCTAGGGAATTCTAAAGAACAAGGTGTGTTGCGGCATGAGTTTATGTGCGCTACAGCAAACTCCTCTCAAAAAGAATTACAAGACACAAACGTGGTTGCGTGTCGCGGCCCGCCTCTCTAGATTTGCACAATAACGCCCAAATCTCCAGTAATTTTTGTCACACTTATTCCCCTTCAAACCTAGTAGTATAAAAAGGCTAATTAAGGCTAATAACAAACAATTTTAGCTGCTAGAGGTAATTAGAGGTGGCAAGAAGAAGAACACGATTTCAAGACATAAGTCCAAAGATTTCTTCCCCCTGTTTTATTGTTTTCATTCTTGTTTTAAAAAAATTTCAACTAATTTAATTAGGTGATTGTGGGAAATTCTAAGCCTTAGACCATGGTTTAAATTAAATTAATGTCATGAACAATTTTAATTTTAATTTTTTATTCTTAATGTGTTTAATCTTATGTTTAAATGTCATGACTATACGTGATTGAATTAAAGTGATCAACTAGTTTACTGCATGAATATGTTTATGTCTAATCTAAGATGTTAGTGCGTAACTAATATTTTTTTTCGAAGTGGTACCTTCTGGCTTTTGTCACAAGTAGGATTGAATGCATTCACTAAAGGTTAAACGATTATCCTAATCTTGCCTAGTTTAGTTATCATCTTTTTAGATTTTAATGCAATGAATGAATTAAATATAATAAGCATATTTCTAAGTAGTTAAGAATTTAAGTTAGTTAATAAGAAAACCTTTAATCAATTATAAAGTAAGAAAATATTGGAAGTTTTAAGTAGACTTAGACTTTTAAAGCTAAATTTAACAACTCAATAATGATTTTAAATTGTGAAAGTAATTTATAACTTAAGAAATTGATTTACATTCATGACATGTTTGAATAAATTGTAAGCTAGTGATGAGGATAGTCCAATGATCACATATCCCTTATTATTCCTATTCAATTTAGTTATAATTGTTTATGTTATTTTCTTTAAAATCAATAAGAAATCCCCCTTGATAACTTTAATTAACTCATTAACAAACTAATAAATAGTTGTAGAAATTGTCACCAATTCTCATGGGTACAACAATCCTAGTTCTTAAAATTATGTATAACTTGTGCACTGATCAAGTATACTTGTGTGTTTCGAAGTGTATCACCGTACAATTGACTTCAACTTCTTTCCTCAGTTTGAAAAGGATAAGCAATCATCAGTGGAGCAAAGGAGAAGTCCAACAAGAGCCTCCACTCCACTTACTTCACCAACAATAATTGTTGAAGACTCGCCACCATCATTTCTAAATGAAAGAAGCATCTCACATGCAAGGAATCTATAAGAAATTTACAAGGACACTTAAGGATAGAAGATCTCACACTTTTCTATCTATTTGCTGATTTCAAAAACTGTATATTTCCAAGAAGCTGTGTAAAATAAGAAATGAAGAGATGCTATGGATGAAGAGATTTAAGCAATCTCAAAGAATGATACATGGGAGCTTGTTTTACTTCCAAAAGGACATAAAGCTATAGGTATCAAGTGGGTGTACAAAATAAATAAGAATGCAATGAGAAAGATTTAAAGATACAAGGCCAAGCTAATTGCAAAAGGATATAGAAAGAGAGTTGGCATCAACTATGATGAGGCATTTTTTCTAGTTGCTCGCTTAGAAACAATGATTAATTATTTCTTTAGCAGCTCAAACTAGGTGGAAGATCAATCCGATGGATATGAAATCTGCCTTCTTGAATAGAGTTCTCAAGGAAGAAATCTATATTGAACAACCAATGGACTATGTGGTAAAAAGACAAGAAGACAAAGTCATGAAACTAAAGAAGCCTATCTACGAACTAAAGCAAGAGAATTGCTTCACCAATTTCCCACACGAGCATGCACTTTATGTCAAGATAAAAAAAGGAGATGTCTTGATCATGTGCTTGTATATGGATGACTTGATCTTCACAAAGAATAATCCAAATACATTTTAAGAGTTCAAGAAAGCAATGACAAAAGAGTTCGAAATAACTGACATTGGACTTATGGCTTATTATCTTGACATCCATGTAAAACAAGAAGAAGATGAAATTTTTATCTCACAAGAAGGCTATGCAAAATAGATCCTCAAGAAGTTTAAAATGAATGACTGCAAGCAAATTAGTACACCGATAGAGTGTGGAAGTAAGCTATCAAAACATGATGATGCAAGAAAGGTGTATACGAGACTCTTCAAGAGTTTGGTTGGCAGTCTACCGTATTAACATGCATAAGACTTGACATTTTCTATGCTACATGACTTGCTACATAGAGAATCGAATTACTACTCACTTCAATGCTGAATCCTTCATTATTTCAAAGGTACAATCAACTTTGGCTTATTCTATTCAACAATTTATGATTTCAAACTTGTTGGTTATAGTGATAGCAATTGGGCTAGAGATGTTGATGATCGAAAAAGTACTATGGATTTTGTGTTTATTTCATGGGAGACACTACCTTCACTTGAATATAAAAAAAGCAACTAGTAGTCAATCTCTCAACCTATGAAGATGAGTACGTAGCTACTACATCATGTGTTTGTCACGCGATTCGGCTAAGAAATTTGTTGAAAGAGCTTGGATGGCCACAAAAGGAGCCAACTAAGGTTTATGTTGATAACAAATTCGTTATGGCATTGGCAAATAATCCAATGTTTCATGATCGAAGCAAACATATTGATACTCACTTCCATTGTATAAGGGAGTGCATCACAAGAAATGATGTACAAGTGGAATATGTGAAGTCTCAAGACCAAATTGCTAACATCTTCACCAAGCCACTCAAGAATGAAAAAATTATTAAGTTAAAAAGCTTAAAATGACAAATCAAATTTAAGGAGGGTGTTGGAAATACACTTTATTTGGCCCAAATAATATTAGGTGTTGTAGAATATAATTTAAGAGTCCATAAAAATGTTGGAGTCCAAGGATCCCAAATTCTAGAAACTTGCCCTAGAATTGTCTTAGAAAATTGGTTTAACCATTTCATTGGTCCAAAAACCTTAACTAAATTTGCATTTAGGTCTCCAAACTTTTAAATTCTACAATTTAGACCTCAAATTTTTAAAATTTCACAATAAATCTCTAAACTTTTAAATTCTACAATTTAATCTTTAAACTTTTAAAAATTCATATATAGGTCCTATCTTGGGTACTAAAATACATGTTTTTAAATCAAAATTTTAGTACCCATGTATGAATTTTTAAAAGTTTGAAACTAAGTTGTAGGTTTTAAAAGTTTAGGAACTTATGTGTGAAATTTTAAAAGTTTGGAGACTAAATTGTAGAATTTAAAAGTTTGAAGACCTAAACGTAAATTTAGTTAAAGTTTAGATGATCAATGGTATAGTTTAGCCTATAAAATATCTAGATATTTAAAGAAGGAAAAGCAGTAAAGAATTTTAGAGAATTAAATAATTTAATAGAAAATCTAGTTGAAGAATTATAATCATTAGATTAAGAGAGTGTTGACAAAATCATTGCTATTAGTTAGGATGAGTCTTCAGTATAAATAGAAATGGTCTTAATTATCCTGTATCAAGCCAAAAAATTTGAGAATCAACAAGTATCCTCTTCCACCAAATTAGCCTTGTTTCTTCTTATCTTCCAAACCTCTCATAAATCTTCATCTTCCAACAAGAGTTTCATTTTTAAGTGTATTTAACTCCCTCAGGTGCTAAACACAATTCTTTTTTTAAATAACATAAGTAATTCATGTTTAACGCATCTTCATAACAATCTACATATATTTTTTAAAGTAATGAACATATTTTTTAGGAATCTAAAAATAAATCATTTGAATAAGTAAGTTAAATATATAAAATGGTTCTTTTTTTTTTCTTTTTTTTTTTTACTGTTCGACATAAATTTTATACACATGTAAAGATATAATTAGAACAAACTCTCATGGAGAACACAAAATGAGAATGATGGGATGCGTGGGGATCAATTATTTGATTACGTTAATTGGTTTGGTTAAGTTTTGAACTAAAACTAGCACCAACCCAATCTAATGAAGTAATGGTTCTTGAAATTTAGAAACATATAACCAAATTAATTAGAGTTATATAACCAATCCAATCTGAACCAAAAAGTTTGGTTTAGGTTGGTTGAGTGGATTTGTTCTTCCACTTTTATTTATAAAAAAAAAAAATTGATTTTATCATTAATTTGATTTTACAAGTCTTAATTTTGGCAATGTTCAAGAAATTTTTTATTATGATCATAACATGAAGATTAGAATATAACATACCTATATTTTGGATCAAGACTGCAGCATGAAGAACATTTTTACCACAAGGTCCAGTGCAAGAAGGATTTTGGGAATTCTTAAGTATTGCTTTGACGACGTCAATTTTTCCTCCCTCAACCGCTAAATAAAGAGGTGTCTCCTCAGCATTATTAGCAGGATATTTGAAAGAAGGGTCCTTCTTTGTCAATATCTCTATGACTTCAAGATGATGGAAACGTACAGCTTCGTGCAAAGCGGTGTTTCCAGCTTCATCTTTCATCCTTAGAAACGTTTTGGCATCAGTTTTGGATTCTTGTATGAGCAACTTCACTATAGAAGCATGTCCATATCTTGATGCTAAGTGAAGTGGAGTCTCTTTTTTCACGTTGGTTTGCCACAATAGTGCTGGACATGTTTGTAATATATTTTCTACAAAACTAATTGGTTCTTTATCTTTTGTTCTGGCTGTGATGTGAACTTGGAGGATAGTGTTCTTGTTTGGAGTCATTAATTTTTCAAGATGTTTCACTTCATATAAAATGTTTGCAAAATTTCCATTTGCTGCTTCCTTGTATATCTTAGATTGCATGTAGGAATCTCTAGCCTCCACATTTATCTGCAAATTAATATTAATTAGTTACATTTATCATATTAATATATAAAAGTATCGTTCGTCTTTCTCCCACTATCTTTCGCTTTCGTAAGAATTCGTTTTCCAATAACTTTTATTATGATATCAGAGCTAGAAGTTTTGTGTTTAAGATCCAGTAAACCCAATTACTAAATTGTAAGTGTTTAGTATACATGGTGTGTACAAAACCAATTCTAATGGGGGAGTTATAAATATATAAAGCCAACACTTGTAGAGAGTAATAAATGTATAAAGTATTGTTGATCTATAGCTATATGAAAATAAACTTATTATATCATTTTCATGCTTAATATTAACTTATTTAATTAAATAAATAATATTTTTGGATTAAAATATTAAAATAAAAATAAATATATGCCAAACAAAGTTTCTTGTGGTATGACAACTCATTCTTAAAAATCCTTATTCCTTATACATGATCTGTGCACTTGCGAACTTTGTTTAATTGATCATTCTTCCACTAACTCAAATTTTTTGAAGAATTAATTTCTTAATAACTTTTAACCACGTTACACTAGCACCAAAATTGAAGAAAGCATGCATGCATAATTATTTTATGTTGTTTAATTGATATTGGATCCATGTTTGGTTATTATTAATGTCTTCATGTACTTCTTAATTCTACTTTACCTCTAGAATTAAACTAATACAAATTAAGCTCTATTAATTAAACTAATACAATTTTAGGATGCTTTGTGACATAGGAGATGAAATTAGGAGGTTTAGAGATCATGAAGCAAGAATTTAATTACACCGAAGAAGATGAAATTAGGAGGTTTGGGAATAACAGAGAATAAAGTTCTCTTTATAATATTTTTTATCAAATATTTAGGATAATGATATTAGTTATTTTTGTCATTGCTATAATAAAAGTATATGTCAATTTTATTTTTACTATTAATTGCATTTTAGTATCATTATTATTAAATTTTATTGATCTGAATCCTAATAATATGCTACTCAACATTTAACGGTCTCTTTATATACAATAACACAATAGCAAACTAAGCTATTTATATTTACATTTAATAACAAAGCATGGGCCACAATATCCGTGGTCCTAGGATACTAACACAACGAGTCAAGGACTTAAAATATAGTGAATTTAAGGTCTAAATATATTTGTTAAAAATAATTTATATAAATGTTAGTAAAATAAGAATAATTTTATAAAAATATTTAATCATAAAATGATATTATATTTTGATACTAATTTTTACTATTTATATAATTTTATTGTTTTTATGCATTATCATATTATTATATTATCTTAGTTATTAAGTCAGCGTTAAAATCCGGGCGTTTAATTTGGACCATCATTCTTCAACTTTATTTGTCATCTTTTATTTTATTTTTGGAAATGTTATTTCAATGTTGTGTTAACTCGGTATATCTTCATTATAATTGCATTCTCATTGCATTTATACTAAAAAATATATAATATATATTTTTATAAATATTTGTAAATTCTATCTAATTTAATTTAATAGCAAAATTTATATTTTAAAACCATTACAAAATTGTTTGTTCGAGTTTTATTCTTCAATAAAGATAAATAAAAGAACTCTTTTTTAGACAATTAATTATGACATGAAGTAAAAAATATTTAAATACTTTGGGGTCAGTGAAAAAAATTTGACTTCTAAATATTTTAGGCACAATAAAATTAGGGGTGGTAATTTCTGACACGACACGATAGCACGATCCGAACACGACACGACACGAATTTTTTTTAGTAAGAATTGATCAATAATTTTTTTATGTTCTTAAAGGTTTTGTCATTTCTTACTATTATAAATAAGTAACACAAAAAAAATTCAAGTAAATTTTTTAATGTGCCAACCAATACGAAAACACGATACAAATAATACGAACAAACACGACTAACACGATACGATTGACACCCTTAAATAAAATGTTAATATTATCTATTTATGTACTTATTTTTGTTTTCTGGCAAGTATCAAAACTGTTTTGAAATTTTGAGAAAAATTTCAGATCTTAAAAAGTATTGACATATGTTATAAATATAATTAGAATTATGCAAAAATATATGTAAATTTATGTACTTTTAGCATTCTTATTGAGATATATCTAAAATTAGGGATGAGCATAGGTTCAATAGATTGAGTATTAAGACATTTTATAAACCGATCTTATTTGATAGTTTTGAAAAATTTATTAAACTTCAACTTTTTTCCTTTTTTCTTTTAAGTTTTCTTTGATCATGCATGGACTTTAGGAACTGGGATGAATAGTATGGACCCATAGAAAATCTTTATGCTTCCTTCACTTTTATCCATATGGTAGACTGGAAAATTTCCTTGGGCTTTTGCAACACATTTTTTTTACAAGTGTGGGCTAGGAGGTAACTATTCCTTAGGAATTTTTTATTGACCTCAGAAACCTATGAATGGCAAGAGGGCACACACTCACAGCAAAAAATTCCAGCATAGGAGCAAAGTTAGCATCGCTGAATGGTATGCCAAAAATATTGGAAGCTGGAACAAGGACCAAGGTGGAAGGACATAGCATGGAGGCTAGAAACAGAGGATCCTGTAGTTAGATCAGGACGGGACTAGACAGACAGTATTGGGAAGTAGAGTTGGAGCCAAGGTAAGGAGGAGCTGACTAGCTAGCCAAATGGCTGGCTGGTCAGACCGGTGGTGGTGCCGATCGGCTACTCTCTCCTTGATATCTTCGAAAAATCTGGTGCCAATCTAGGTCATCTATCCAATTTTTCTCCCTGTTTTGGCTATGCTACTTTCGTTAAGTCTACTGGTTCCATTTCGGGTGGAAATGCTTATGGTGGAGATGTTTATGGTGAAAATCCAACTGATGACTTGGTGTCCAACTTAGGTTATGAACTTGATTCTTTGTTGCCTTTCACAACCCAACTCTCTATGGACAAGCTAAGGGAAATGTTCGAGATCTTAAACTCCATTGGCATCATACTTCCTAGTGATGGTATTGTCCCCAATCGACCCACTTTTAGAGGAATCACTATCTTTAGAGATCAATTGTTTACTGGACTACGACTCATTCCCCCCGTTAGTACGACGATTCCTTTGTAGGATTAGGATGCCTCTTGGGCAGTTGACCCTAAATGCTTGGAAGATACTATTTTCATGTTATGTGCTATAGAAGGAGAGCGATGAAGAGATGAGCCTTACTGAGTTCAAATCTTTTACTATCTACAGGCAATGGGTGGAGGCTAGTATAGACTTAGACCCTTTGAAAAGGGGAGGCTAATCCTTGAGTTGCCCAAGTCTAACAACGGTTGGAAGAAATTATGGTTCATTACTATTAGGGCTTATGATGTAGCTTGTCCTAACTTAGGCCCCACACCCACTAAGTTTGTTCCCAGTGGTGAGCAGCTCACATATGCATGATCCTACCACTATAATTTACTTTGCATTTTTTCTTGTTGGCTTTCATACTAACTTTTCTCTTGACACTTCTTTGTGTTCTACATTGGAAGAAAGTGATTGGAAAGTTGTTTGCCTTACCCCCAGAGAGGTGCTACAATTTGAGGTTGGTGCTACCTAAGAAGATCTTTCATTATGGTCTATAGCTCTCATTTTCTCTTCTCAAGACTTTTAGTAACGACTCCAGTCCATGTGAGTACTAAATAACTCTTTAGTCTAGGCTCACATAGAGGTAACTTAATCTTATTCCTCATTGTTCTTTTCGTTTGCAATCATCAAGTCCTATCACATGGCAGCTCAAAAGGGTAACTCCATCAATGCCTTCCAATTCATTACTAAGAACTTGGGAACCAAGAATTTGAAAAAAGATGGAAGCATTCTCAAGAAAAAGAGAGTTCGTGAGGAATCTACCTCTCATGTTGAGGTGGCCATGGAAGTTAAAGCCCCAGACTCAGGTTAAGCTTCCATACTGCTCAAGGACATTGCGAATGAGGAAAAGGCTTCACACTATAGTCCTTCACCCAACTCGCCCACTATAAAGTTCCATAAGCTCCCCTGGGGAAAATTTGATAAGGATAACCCTGGATGGTCTGAGATGAACCAAAAACTCAAGGCTGTAGTTGATGACTTCATAATGACAACACAGGCTAGCTTAAGTCCTTTGTAAGGAGTTGTCAAATTGGCTAGGCTCGAGAGAGACCAAGCTCCAGCCTCACTCTCTCTTTCTAGGGAGGAAAAGAGAGAACTTGCCAAGGCCCTAGATGAGGAAACCTTGATTTAGCAAGGTTTGTCTGATGCCCTAGCCACTAGTGAGGCTAAATGTTATAAGCTTGAGAGCACACTAACTCAGAGAGACTCTGAGATGGAGAAGCTTAGAGTTGAGATCCAAAGGTTGACTGTTGAAGTAGAAGCTATTGGTCCAAAGGTTATGGATGCATACTTGGATTCTCATAATATCATGGCAGACACTGAAGTTGCTTAGGCTCATGGCTTCGAATCTACCAAGAGACGATTCAATATTTTCTACTGCAAGTTCCCAGACTATGCTGTGGCAGCAGTTGAGTACGAAAAGTACATCGATGAATCTAACTCTGAGGAGAGTTTGTCTTTAACTGAGGAGACAACCCAGGATCCAGCAGGAACAAGGGATAGGGCTCATGTTCATGACTCAGCTGGGACTCAAAAGATAGTGCAGGCAACACTAGTCTTTGTTATACTGTCCAAAAAGGCTAGTCGTCAGCGATGGCTTAAGGCGTAGATCTAGGCAGTTCTTTACCCTATTGTTTTACTTTACTTTTTGCAAGTAGTACTTGGCAAGTGTTATGACTTGGTCTAAGCTTGTAGTTGCTCTTGAGAGCATGACTTTAATAAAACATTAGTTTTTACTCCATTCTTCTATCTTACTCCACACTAGCCTCAATAGAAATATTTCATTATTTTCTTGCTTGTGAATGCTGAACAGAGCTTATACTTGTTAGTTGACTTAGTATTTTTTTTTTCCATTGGAACTTGGAAGCGAGACCATCCCTTAGTACTCTAGTAAGATGCTCTCAGTGCTCAAGTGACATTTGGAGGCCTTAGTAGACTTGAACGTCCTTAGGAAAATACTTGGGACATTGTGTCCTTGGTAGATCATCATTTGGACCTTGGGAAGCACACTTCGCTTAGCTGTCAAAACCTAAATAGGGTGAGAATAGTGACCTTTGAAAATATGGAAGCGGGAACATCTTCCATGGTGTTTTTTTGGAGAACTGGCCACGAGAACACTTTAACAAAATAATTACCCTGAGAGAGCACACCTCTACTTAATAACCTCAAGATTTTTTAGGAATTGACCTGCACCTTAGAGAAATTCTGCGACAGTCAGGATGACATGACCAAAGTGATAATGCCTCAACCACTCATGGTGAGTAGAGCGCTAGCCCCTAGCATAGGTCCAAAAAAATTTTTGGAGTACGTAGAATGGGCATATGGCATTCGACGTGGAACTAGACAAAATCAGTGATGATCAAGGGTGAGCCACAATATGATTGGCAAGGCACTGATGGGTAGTGGTGCGAGAGGTTAGCGACTCGGGCTTGCACCTGGGATGTTTTTGTTTGGTCGGATTACATCTATTGTGGTTGTGGCGACGATTTTTGGCTAACCCCGTAGCCAGAGGTCCCTTCTTTTCTGCGCTACAACATTTTCCAACTTAACGTTCCCAGACTCCAACTTATTTCCTTACTCCAAATTTTTGCTGAAGCCGTCATCTTTGCTAAGACTATCATTTTTGATGAGTTTGTCATTTTTGTTTTTGTTGCTGAAGCTGTGAATCCCAATTATGTCTCGAATCCTTGTTCCATTTTTGTGTAGAACCTTTCTAAGTCCAAAGAATGTCACTTCCTAATTTAAGAATTTTCTAGTCTTTCCAAGCCCCTAGGTAGATGTTTTCCTAAGACAATTGGAAATTTTTTGAAGATTCTGTCTCTTATGAGTCTGTCATCTGACTGATTTTAGTGATTGAATAATGATCTAAAAGTCGTTTAATTTGTCCTCCCAACCCCTTGCTTGGTGAGCTTCTTGAGTCTGACAAGTAAACGTCAATATTTGGAGTCCAAATCATGTTGGAGTAGGCTTCGTCCTTTCTTGGGGAAGAAAATGCATGCCCTCAGTTCTGGTGGTCCCGAGTATCCACTCCATGTGTTTAGGCCCTAAAATGTGTTCCCAATTGCCCAAGATGAGTAATTTTCCAAACACGGACTAATGTCGTAATCTTAAGATAGTCATCGTAGGTGCCAACTCTAGTATCGTTTCCTCGCAATTTATCTCATTAAGACATTAGTGGATCATTTTCTGGATCCTGGATCATGAGTGTTGCAAATGCCTAAGGGAGTGTGAGCCCTTATTGACATTGTACAACACGAGTTCCATTAAGACAACAACCTGGTTGGGTAGGGTGCCCTATTTTTAGGTAAGACTTGACCAGCACTTGGTCCTGGGTTGTTTCCAAGCATGGCGTAGGGCTATGTGAGGCTAGGGAACTTCTCCACACTTTGGTTTCACGAAGAGCCTGGTGCGTGGTTTGGCACTATGTGCCGAGTGAGCCAACCATGCTACTCTCTTGATCCATGCCCAACAAAAATATGTTGTGGGGTTGTCTGGAGAACCCGATTGATTACCTATGGAATCAACTAAGTCTTAATACTAGATGAGCTCCTCATAGGTGACAACGAGTGTGAGTCCTACATCGTTGCATTGCGAGGTTCAATCCATTGAGACGTTAGTTGGCCATCTTTTAGATCCTAGATCATAGGCACCAGTTCCAGGTATCTAGCACGAGTTCCATTAAGATGGACAGTGTCATGAGGCATGAGGTGCCTAGATTCCTAGGTAAGACCTAATTATGACTTGGTCCTAGTTACTACTTGTTCCAAGTTTTGACCCCGAGTGTTCCTAGGGTGAGGGAGGCATGGCTCTTCCCATGCTACAAGTTTTCCCAAGACTAAACCCATATTAAAGGTAGCAAAGCGTCCTAATTATGACTCTGATGATTCCCAGCTATTAGGTCTTAGGGAAGGCCATGGCTCGCTCTCGTGGGTAGTAGTATGATAGTATAGAGCAGTAGTTGAGGAATGACTTGCTGAAGCTCATTCAAGTTTAGAGTACCTGGATCTTGACTAAGGCTAAGGCTAGGGCTAGCTACTAAATCTAGGAAGGGCAATTGATTGCTCCCGAGACATAGCATGTCTTATGGGCACCAAGCTAAGATTGGCTAAATAAATTAATAAATTTCATTTAGGGTTGTAGCGCCTGAATCTTAGCTAAGATGTAAGCTGACTACTAAGTCTTGAGGGAGGCCAAGTACTCTCTTCAGAGACAAAGTAGTGCTTAAGAGCATTAGGCTAAGACTTGAAAAATGAGTTATTAATGCTCATTCTATGTTGTAGTGCCTGGATCTTAGCTAAGGTCAGAGTTGGCTATTAAGTTTGGAGGAGGGATATTGCTCACTCTTTGGACATCATAGGGCTCGTGGGTTCCAGGCTAAGATTGGCCAAGTCTTCTGGTGACTTATTGCCTTAGGGGTCCAAGGTGGATGTTTTGAGCTTTGTATGGTGAGCTATGGTATAACTACTACTTACTAAAATGTAAAGTACAATGTATATTGGTGCCAAAATTGGCTATATAACTCTTATTCATTTCTAACTCTTTTTGTTTGTGTTGGTGTTGACATGGTCACAGAAGACCTCACTGAACACTACGTAAAGTAAATTACAAGAAATAAGAAAAAGAAAAAAATACATAAGCTGCCAAAACCATGTTTTTGCTAACACAAATGGCTTGTCTAATTACATCTTCTATCCTTGGCGGATCCCTATATAGTAATGGGCTGTTAATAACTCACCTTTTTAAGGGCAAATTTGGAAGTTACACAAGAATTTCATCTCAAATTAAATCTAAGGATTAACATATAAAAAGAGGGCTGATTTGCAATTAGCAGAATACATAAGCATAATCGACAGAGAAAGAACAAAAAAACTAAGGAGCAAAAATAGCAGCAAATTTGGATTTGGAAAGAAACCAATTGCAAGGATCAATTCAAGGGCTTATTTTGCAAGAATTATTAGTGAGGAAAGCAAGAGAAAATCATAGATTTTGTAACTCGATTTATTGAGAGCTTAATTAAGGGGGTTTCTTAGTAATTTACTCTTCTTATATTGTTCTCTATTTTCTTTCAATCTCTATAACTCAATGGATCTGATTTTGAATATTTACGAATTGATATTTGATTTCAATCTCTATAACTCAATGACTAATTTTCCTCCAGTTAAGACTGTGGGTGTGCAAATGAATGTAGTCTCTGTTCTTCAATTATAAAAATATGTGCTTTGTCTTGACAAAGGGTGTTAGTTATTCAATGCTTGTTTTATTGATTAATTCTTATTGATTGCTTGATCACTAATTTATAGGATAGTAAAACTGAGATTAATACTGAAAATATTAGTTGATGTTGGATGAAGCTTGAATAATGTGGGTTTAATTTGAATCTAAGGATAATAATTAAATTTGCAATTTATATAGGAATATAAAATTGTCTCACATAACCTAAAAAAATTGGTGCATTAAATATTGTTCTTAGACTTAGTCGTGCATAGGAATGTGTTTCATTGAGCTTTAGGAATTATAAACATTACAAATTTGGAAGAATCCATTGTAATTTTCGAATTTTGGTTACTGGTACACACCATAGCATTGCCACAACATCGCTGTAGCATTCGCAGTCTGACTACATCATTTATTATATTTGCAATCCTAACTAATTTATCCACTTGAAATTCTTGCTATCCTTCTTATTAAGCTTTGTTTTAGTATTTTTACTCTTGTCATCTCGTGCCTAATAATTTATTTTATTTTGATACACAAAACAACCAATATTGATTTTTTAGTTAATTTTTATAATACTTTCTAATATTTCAATCTTTGTGGGAATGATCTTTTTGTTATCATTAAATTACTTGTTTGCGACACATGTACTTGCGTAATATCTTATACACATTTTAGAGCAACATTGTGTTAGATCCAGTAGTGTAAATATTAGGTTTATATTATTTTTTATTATTTTATCTATCTATTTTTGTTAGTATAAATATAGTTCGGCACAACTCCTTATTAATCCAATCTCATGGGTATAATAACTCCATCTTTAAATATTTATCACTTGTAGTCATCCCGTGCACTTGCAATTTAGCGTGAAAAGTGAGATAAGATAGGTGAATTGCCTTTGAGTTGAGAACTCTGTGTCTCAAGTGGATATGAGTATGTTGAGAACTCTAGGGTCCTAGGTAGACATTGAGTATCCTGGCTTGAGAGTCGAGATCTTTGGGCATAGAACTAGTGAGCCGATGTGGCGTTTCCATGTTCTCTAAGTGTAAATCTTGGGAAACTTTCTGCGTATGTCTCTAGTGTACCTTTTGGGTAGTTAGGCTGAAACATGGACACTGACTTTTTGAGTGTACGTGAGTTTGAATGAAATTTTTCGTTGATCCTGCTTACTTAGAGTTGAGGTTGCTCCTAGCCCCCCAAGGTGGGAGGCAGTAACTTGGAAGGCAACAATTTGGATTTGGTATGTATGAATTCAATTTTCCTAGGATTGTTTTTTCCAAGTGTTTTCTAGGTGATGAGGTACTAGGTCACTCCACACTATAGAAGTCTGAAATTGGTTGTATCGTGAGCACTTGTTTCCTAGATTCCATTTCTGCTGTAAAAAAATTTTCCTAGTGCCTTAATGTGTGAGGAAGGTAGTGTATTTACCTTACCAAGTACGGCGTAGACTTCTATCACTTGATGTGGCCTAGATCCACATTCTTGTTCCACAATGAGAGAGTCCAAACTTGGTTACACAACCAAGTCGAGGTGAAAATGACACCTAAGGACTCACCCATCCCGTATAAGTAACCGAAGCAAATAACAAATAATAAGTAATTTGCAGAATAAACAAATAGGACAGATAACATAAAATCAAGTAAAAGCAATAAATGCTTTTCAATCTTAGTATATACTATATATGTTATCATATATATCATGGATACTTAAATTGTACTAACTCATGCAGTAGATTAAGCAAACACAACAATATAACGTGGTAAACCCACTTAGGTTCCAATCCTAAGTAGTAACATCTACGAGTTGCTTAAGGCAACCACTCAGCAGTCAAATTCACTAAAAGTAATAAACAATTAATATAAACTCGATAAGGCAATACTCTGAATACCTGTATCAGTCAGAGATCACCCGTCCAAACTGCCTAGGTTGCTATCACCAGCTGTCTCCACAACTATTTTGATCCTAACTAGATCCAGCTCATCTCCAGAGCCACACCACCATGCAATGTAATGCAAATATCTGCAATCAGTATGCATGAGCAATAATATATGCAATTTTATCCAAAATATAATTTTATGATCCAACACCACATATCAACAATACGAAAATACTCGATGTATTATTACAAAAACTCCGTTTATAAAAGAGTTCAATAAACTTTACCACTACCTCGTAGTTTAATACAGAAAAATACTCAATGTGTTAAAACTACAGAATCACATTTTAAAAAATATTTAAACTTCAAGTGAATGAATCACCTCTTAATTACTAATATGAAAACACACTCAATGTATTAGTAATACGAAAAATAAAATATTTTTTAAATACACCAAAATATATTTTTTACACGATATAAAAATTACGCAACACCAAATATACAGTGTAAGAAATATATGCAAAAGGGGTAAAAGAGAGGATAAGAGATGAGTAAAAGGTGTAGTAAAAAAGAGAGAGAAGAGGGGGTATTTATAGCTAATTTTTTAGCTTCTCGGACCCTTACCGCGCACCCTTGTGAGGCTTCATTAACTATCTCAGCGAACCCCTCGCGAGATGTCAGTGAGGTCCAACGATCACAGTTCCACCCTGTGCACCCTCGTTGACCCTTAGCCGACCACCTAGGCAAGCCACCTGCGAGACCCCAACAAGCCACTCAAAATAAGTTTTCCAAGGCAAAATTTCACCAAATAAAATGCCATAAATACCCACTAACACAGGAAAATATATGCAAGTAAAATGATGATTGCTTGAAAAGCACTAATATTCTGTGATTTATTGTGCTTAATTGTAAGAAATTAGATTTGTTAGAACTTGTTTATTTAATTATTTATATAAATATATCAATTTGAAATCATGGGTATGTTTTAGTGTATTTTAGGTGTTTTTAGCATCAAAAGAGTTAAATAATGCAAACATGCAAAAGCGGAACACTTACGGTGCTCAAATTACAATTTAGCAACAACAAAAGTCAAATTATGTAAACCTTACATAACAAGCCAAGCCAACCAGTATATAAGGGGTACCTGTGAAGACACAAAATACAACGCATGCCACGGTAGGAAAAAGTTGTGCCGCGGCGGGAGCCTCTCAGGTTTGGCTAGTGTTTTCAGAAATATTTCTGTGCTTTGGCGAGAAAATATGTGTGCCGCGGAAATATTAGGTTGAAAAATATTAGAGTTTAGTTTTAGGAACGTTACCTTGACTTTACTTTGAAAAACTTAATCAAAACTTCAAATTGATGACCTAATCATGGTATTGGTTTGATTGGCATATTTTTTCTTGTGCATAATTTGATTGCTATTTAATATACCCGATCGTAGGATATTGATTAGTTAATCAATAAAGAAAATTACCCGATCGAAGGAATTTTCGTAAATGAAAGGAAACCGATAATTTTTATTTATTAGAACATTCATATTAATTCACCATAACATTTCGATGCAAGCATGGTCAACCAAGCTAAATGTCCATATATCCTCCATTGATATTCTTTTTTGAGTTAATTCAAGTTTGCATTATTGTTTTATTTCTTTGTTCGCCACCATTAATCTTGCTCTCAAATCCAACTTCATTTACAGTTTTATTAGCCTTAAGATTCTAATTATTTAGAGTTTTAGTAGTTCTAGATTTCTAATTAGTAAGTGTTTTAGTTGCTTTAGGACTCTAAAGAGATTAAGAAAAAGATTGTTTATAACCATTACAATTCCTTGAGAGATCGACCTCAGAGGTTTGTTTATCACTTGCTACAAGTGATTCGTACAATTGCAAGTACTATAATTTGCACATCATAAAACACATTTTAACATGCAATTTATATGCTCCCAACCACCTCGTGGTGTGTATCATACAAACATACAATAGTGTTAAGATCTACGAGAATATGTGCGATACTAATCACAAGCAAAGTACCTTACAAAGAGGTAGATAAAAATACTAAGTAAAATAAACAAACTCTGTATTTTGCACATCATAATATAATTTGCACATCATAAAATACTAAGTAAAATAAACAAACTCTGTATTTTGCACACGAGAATGCCAACACAAGCACAAAGGGACTTACACACAATTTGGAAGGTGGTAAGCTTAGAGGTGCGACCTAGAGGGTAGCTCATCTCAACATGCGTCCTAGAAGGTAGCAATCCATTAAGTCTGATACGGCCTAAGTGGTAGTGTCGTGGAAAGCGTTAACTTCTAAGTGGTGTTCTAGACCGGTATAGCCCCATAGGGCTCGACCTACCTTGCTAAGGCCAGTCTTTCTTCTACTGTGAATCCCTATTCTCCTACAGTAATGTTTGTTCAACAACTGTCGTCATGGTCATCCTTCTCAAGGTCAGCAACATCATCGGCGTGGCTGTCGTGAATTGACTGCACTGGTTGACTAACCTTGGGAGTGGTTACCCAAGGCGAGCCATGCAAATCTAGTCCTAACTACAAGTGTCATGACATATGTCAATCCCTAAAATGGATGAAAGAAACTATTAGAGCTTAATTGATCTTCTAACCTAGATTAAATGAAATTAGCTACTCATGTTGTTGATAAAATCTAGAATATTCATGGAGGAAAACATTACAAAACTAAAGAAAGAGTAAAGAAAGATTTACAATCAAACTCCATTCCAAGGTAGTGTCTTCTTCACTTGTATTCTTGAGTGGTGCTCTTGAACCTCTCCAAATATATGCTAGAAATTAAGCCTATTGAAAGTTGATAAAACTAAAACTAGTTTTATGACTAAACTACTTCTCTATATATTTTTTTATCTAAAAATCTATATTAGGCCTATGACTCTACACATGTATTTATAGGCACAAGAGTAGTTTAGGTAAGTTAGGGTTTGTGTCCAAATAGAGTGCTGAAAATTAGGTCCAGGATTTGCAAAAAAAATTGAGCAGGTTGCGGCTCAAATATTTCACCGTTGAGGTGCACAACATAATCTGGAAAACACTTTAAAACTCGAGAGGGCTCCATCGCGGATCAACACACTTCACGCTGTGATGTACGATGTTTTTTGAGAATTCCAAATTTGACCCAAGAGGGTTAGGCCATGGCCAAAATTAACTCATGCCACAGCGCGCATAGTTGTGTGGTATTTTTGCTAACTGACCCTCCACTTGATGTGTTGCTTGCATGCCTATGTCTCTTTGCACTCGAAAATACATGAAACACGTGGTTTTGAAAGCAACAATTGTGCCATATTTTAATAAAAAGAGCATAAATATATCCTAAAATTGCATTTAAGTCCCGAATAATCACATAATATTCATGTTTTTCAACCCTCAACCAGCTTCTGGCTAGTCTATAGCTAAAAAAGCAGTTTAGATAATTCAGAGAGATAAAAAAAAAAAAAAAAAAAAAAAACCTAATATAAAGATAAATCATTTTTTATAGATGATCACAATTACATTTAGCTTATGAAACAAGGCTTTAAACACCTATATGGCTATAATTAACGAGTTATAGTCTCGTGAGGGCTTTCAATGATGATACCCATAAACATCTAACTAGAATAAAGAAAAGAAATAAAATAGAATAGGATAAAGTGTCAAACTATTCCACTAGTTTAAGCCATTGGGGCTATCTAGTACCCTTGTTTACAAAACGTGTTTTTAGGTCTCTTTGTTTATAAAAAAAGGGTCATTGAAGGACAATTTGACTTTATACCATAATATTTTGCTATATTTTATTTAGTAAAATATATGTTAAGGGCACATTGGTCATGTAAATAATTTCACTCTATCTCCAACCATTTTCTTTTTATCCCCTCTAATTTTACATTCCATTCAATTGGATTAATTTTTCACTTTTCGTTACTCTTTACTTATAAATTGTTTTTTTCTCCTTAAGTTATTTCTCTCTAACTAGTAAAATTATTTAAATTGTGTGTCTTTTATCAAGAGAATGAACAATTATGGTGACTCTAACTTGTATTGGTTTTTTTATTGAAACAATTTTGTAAACATGTATTTTGTTATATCAAACTAATGAAGAAACCTAAGTTAGTTTTATTATTTGGTCACATTAAATACCCATGTCTAATATTAACAATAATATTTATTGCCAAAATATTTAAAATTTGTATTACACATAAATTGAGCAAAAGTTTATATAGCCTATTATTTCAAAAATAATTACAAAAGGCTTCACATAACTAAAATTCAAGAACAATAAATTTAAGATTAATAACAAACATAACTGTTTTACTATTTTTTTAATATAATGCTTAAAAATTAATAGAAATTACGACCAATAGATGAAAATTAAATATTTACTCTATGTGGGAATAGTAGGTTTAGACGATGAGATTTTGGTTTTAGATTAGAGAGTTTAATGGATAGATGAAAAAGTGAGGTGGGTTAATTTATTTTGATGTAATTTTTTTCTTTTCTTAAAAAAATATTTTTATTGTAATGTTGTTTTTATCCTCAATTAATCTTATGCATTTATCATTTAATATGTATTATAAAATTTTAATAATAAATATTTTTATAAAAGTCAAATTGTCATTCAATGGCCCTTTTTTTTTTTTTTAATAAACAAAGGACCTAAAAGTACATTTTATAAATAAGGGTACTAAATAACACCAACATCCTAAACAAAGGGACTCGGATGACCCTTTTCCCAATAAAATAAAAGACTCAACTAAAACTTTGTCTACCCAAGAACCAACTCATCCATTTTGTCTTATAAATTGCATTTAAATCCCAACATATAAATAGTTTAAGCATCACTCATAGTTGAAGCATAATTCAAACACTCATATCACCACGTGATAAACTCTCAACTCAGTTGGAAAAATTGACAATTCTTAGGTGGTGTTTGGTACACTATAATGGAATAAGTAATGTAATTGATTCAGTACATTGCATTGTTTGGTTTACCTAAACACATGTAATGTAATGTAATCAATTATATGTAGATAAGAAAAAGTGATTACATATGCTGAATGAAGGAATCAGTATTACATTACGCCTCTCCCCTCGCGTTTCCTCGTTCTTGTGCTGGCTCGTCGTCGTCCCGTTCCTGCGCTGGCGTCGTTGTCGTCCAGCTGGCCTCGTCGTCATCCAGCTGGCCTCGTCGTCGCGTCCAACTCGGGTCGTCCTCCAGCTCGCGTCGTCGTCTAGCTAGCGTCCCGTCCAACTCGCGACACCGTCAAGCCGTCGTGCGCCAGCCATCCAGCTCCCGTCCCTCCCTTGCCATCGCAACGATTTTAGTGCTTTTTTTTTAATTGTATTTTTTTTCTGAAATTGCGTTTAATTTTTTGCTGAATTTTTTTTTTATTAATTGTTGTTATAAATTGGCTGAAATTATTGTGATTTTTTTGCTGAAATTGTTGTGATTAATTAAAATTTATTAATTGTTGTTATGAATTATTGAAAATATGTATGTTAATTTTTTTTTTGTTATAATTAATTTTTTTTTGCTGAATTGTTGAATTTAAAAAAATACACATGTATTTTTTTTTCTATTCCATTACATTACAGTGTTCAAACCAAACACTGTAATACTGATTCCTTTTTTGATTACAGTGATTAAACCAAACACTGTAATAGTAATACTGATTCCTTTATATTACATTCTATTACGATTACGATTACATTCAGCAAACCAAATGTGACCTTAGTTTCAACTTAGATGCATAGTACTTATGTGTGGTGCATTATATCATAGGCTATTCTACAACTAATTGTAACAAAAACAAACTAAAATACCATCAATGTTTTATTTGTTGCTAAACTATAGGGCGGGCAAGATAATGAATAAATTAACTCAACTAATTGAATTTAAGATGGATCAAATTAATTTTTTTTTTTTGGTGTGTATATATATATATATTTTTTATAAAATCACAAAACTAAAACTTCTAAAATATATAATAATAAAAATAGCGCCCTCTAATACTATTTTATATGATTAATTAAGTAATAGTATTATTTTTATTATTATAAATTTTATTAGGTATTATTTTAAGTAAAAAAAATTTAAGCAATAGTGATATATTAAATTTCAGAAAATAGTGAAATTATTCCTTTGTCTAATGGATTTGTAACTATTTTGAAATTATGTCTTGGATTAATTCTCTATTTTTCATAAAAATATAGCAATCCAAAATAAAGCAAATACACGAAATGTGGGTGATTGTGCAGGCGCCGTAGTTTCGTTGGACAATAAAATGCGGGTTTAAAGTTTAGAACCTGCTTTTCAATATTGAACCTAAACACGACTTCCTGCGATGAGTATATACCTCTACGAGGTTGGGGTGCACCCTATAGCTAATGAGTCATGATTGTGTATGTATATTGTAGTAGCTCTATCTTCTAAACTCAATTGAAAACTTTACTGATCTCCAAAAATAAAAATGAAAAATTAAAGCAGATACACATTTCTTTTTCTCTTTAACACATAAAAGAAAATATTAATTTTTTTTTTTTTTTTAGATAAAAGATATTTTGGTGTAGGTTGACCATGTTACTAGAAGCAAAATAAGGTAAATTTTATGGCCAGACTACTAAGTTAATCACTTAAAATATTTATTAAATGCAAGTTAAATGGTTAAATTATGTTTATTTTTAGAACTTTTTTCATGTTGCTGCGTTAGTAATTTATATTATCTAATAATTTAATTCAATTAAAAATATTTAAAAATATGATTGAGTACTGAGTACGAATATTTTTTTCTCTCCCTATTTTTCTCTAAAAGGACAAGTAAAAAAAGTTAAAATACTAAGTTACTTCCAAAAAAAAAAAAAAAAAAGCAAAACGTTTGGAATAAAAAATAAAAAGAGAAAAGAAAAGAATCTACCACTTAGAAATTAAACGTGTTGTATGCCAAAACTTTATAGGGAAATTAAAATCTTTATCCAATGAAAGTTAAATGGTCAATTTATGTTTTATTTTTAGAACTTTTTTCTGGTTGCTGAGTTAGTAATTTATATTATCTAATTTAATTTAATTTAATTCAATTAAAAAAATTTAAAAATAAGAATGAGTATAGTAAAAAAAGTTGAAAGACCAAGTTACTTAAAAAAAAAAAAAAAAAGAAGCAAAACGTTTGGAATAAAAAAAGAAAAAGCGAAAAGAATCTACCACTTAGAAATTAAACCGAAAATGGCCCTATAGGTCCGTTTATTATTAAAAAAAGTGTATTTTAGTTAATTTTTTATTGAAAAGAGTCATAAAAGCCTATTTTATTTTTGTGAACCATACAAGTTAAAAATGTCACTAAAATGACCACATTGACTTTTTTGATAAAGGAAAAATTGTCATTATAAAAATTAACTGCTAAAAAAAAAAATTCGTCCAACCCTCAAACTATTTATCTTGCTGACTCTTGACTAGTGTAGTCTCCCCAATCTTCGATTATCCAAGCCCAATTGTTGCCACCGAAATCATTGAAAAACAAGAAAACTTGAAACTGTTTATTGGAAAAGAGAGGATGATTCTGACAAAGTCAAGTAGTGAGAATATTTGTGATTGATTAATAGACGGTTAGAAAGGCTACACTTGCCAACGATGTGAAATATGAACGTTGGTGGTGATTGGAGATATTAACAGTTTGAGATATTTTGATTTTTGGGATAGCTGGTGACCTGTGATTGAAGTGCAAATGGCAGAGGTTGGACCACGAGGAAATTTCAATTCTAACGATGGTGACATTATCAGGGATGGTGACTGAAGACGACAAAAGGGGACAATTGCTTTATTTTTTTTTTTTAATTTCCAACTATTATGTTTTATAATGACAATTTTACCCCTATAAAAAAATATGTTGTCTTTTTTGTGACATTTTGACTTGTATGGCCTTTTTAAAAAATAAAAAGACTTTTGTGACCATTTTCAATATAAAAAAAGACTAAAATATACATTTTTAATAACAAATAGACTCATACAGTCATTTTTCCAATTAAAAGTGTGTATTCAAAACTATAATTCTAAAAATTATAACAAAAATAGCATTCAATAATATTAAATGAGATTTAATTAGATAACTTTTAATATTGTACAGGTCTAAATAGCCGTAATTCAATTTAAACGGTGTTGGATGATATTTAATATAAAATGGTGTGTCAAATTTTTTTTAAAATTAAAAATGCATGGACTAGACATAATAAGTTATTATTTTTGTGATTATAAATATTAAATTTATTATTTTTATTATATTCAACATTTTAAATTTATCCCCAAATATAGTTGAATGTAGCTTCTTTTTTTTTTTTGGTAACCTGTGGCTACTCATCGGAGAGCATGTTTGATTTTGTTGAAAATTTAATTTTTTAAAAAGTTTTAGCTAGTAGGAGAATGATTGATTATAACTTTAAGTATTAATTTTATGTATTATATAAATGAAACATTTATAACTTAATAATTAAATTATTAAATTTTGAATACAAACATGAGACCATATTAAAATTTATTAAAAAACAAACACTATTAAAAATTTAAGTTATTAACAAAAATATCAAATATATTTTTATATATTTACCATCGACCACAAAGCCCTTACCCTCCTTAACGGTATCACTATAACGTTTTTTTTTTTTTAAAGGGGTATTAAAGTCTCATTCTTTTTTATTAATAAGATAAAGCACACTCACATACAATGAAACTCGAATTTGAATTTTTGGTGAAAAAATTGAGAATTTTACTACCTGAATGACAAGAGATTTTCAAATATAAAGTTTCAAATTGTTGGAGAAAAGGAAAAAGCCATAATCAAAATTTGAAATGTAGTTACTATGACAGCTGTAAGTTTCTACCCCTGTTATCGCCAGATTGAAGAGGGAAAATAAAAAAAACTCTCCTGGAGAAGCGTTGGCAGCGGCTTCCTTTTAGTTCAACAAAACCCAATAGTGAACTGTTAACATTTGTTTCCTTTCAGTTTAAAAGAGCTCAAACTAGCTTGGGTTTTAAAAGGAGAACTGGGTTTTAGCCTAATTATGCATGTGAGTTCTTATTTCTCTCCTTCAATTGTTCTAAATTTCTGTGAAGTCCGTTGTCACCCAGTGTTGGGGTTTGTTACTACCCAAAGATTCTTAAGATATAATAAAGTATTGTGTTTGGGACGTAGAAAAATGGAAGAAACGAGAAAAAACTTAATAGCTTTGTACAGACCAAGAGGGTAAGCACAGATTGCCATGTTTTATGAACCATCTTCTTAATTTTGTGCCTTTTCTTTATATTTTATTCTATTTTGTCCTTAGTTTGTAACTTTGGAGGTCATTATAGGTGTTTTCATGCTATAATGCCTGAGGTTTGGTTTACTTTGGCTTTTGAATTCCTAGCTAAATATTTTATTAGGTGGAGGCATTCATTGACCTTTTTCGTGAAACCTTTGATTGACTAGTTTAGGTTGAGGACCTCTATAATGTAGCAGCTGATAATGGATTGTTTTTAGTTTTCAACTTAGAGTGTTTTGTATGAAAACGATTCGTTTTAAATAAGCCTCGAAGGGTGAAGCCTTTGGGAGTGTTGATACTAAGGGATCTAATTATGCAATGTGAAATTGGACTTGACAGAAGTGATGAGGAAAGACTGTTTGAGTTAATAAATTCATGTTTTGTTTTTGTTACAGTGCACTGAAAGGTATTAGTGAACTTCCATTGTGATTTTGTGCTTTGTTTTTGCGACAAATGAACTCATACACACTAATGATTGTGTTGGTATGAGCTTGTATTGGATCTTAGATCTGGGACTTTTGTTAGGTGAGGACTATTATATCATCCCAGAATGCTGATACCTGATAACAACCAAGCTTACTTAAATTAGCACTGCATGTGGATTCATTTTTCTTTTATTTTTCCATTTAATAGAAACACATAAATGACCATCTGTTTGATGCTTTTGATTCTCTTCTAGCCTTCTTTTTAGACCTGTGGTTTCACAATGTATGAATATGTGTTTGCATGTTGTGAATATTGATTTCCCTTTGTATGTTGGGACGTCATTCGTATGTACCGAACAATCTCTCCTTCAAATAAAGTTTCATGTGGTTCAGCTCTCCTCCTCGAAGATACGCATTATTTTCGCTCTTTACACTATGTCCAACTAGATACACCTTATCTTCACGTTTTACATTGTGGTTCAATCCTTTCTAAGCCCACGAGAAGCCTCGATTTCTCGCAAATGAAGTCCACAACCAACCTCGAGTTCATGTAGATAAAGTCCATGCGGTTGGGAGATTCACATAGGTGTCAAGTTTTGGGATTGACTCTGATATCAAATTGTATGGAACTTGAGGTTTTATATTTAAATGTTAACTTTTTAGGTGAAGTAGCCCAAGGCCTTATAAATCCATGAATTATCTTACTCAACACCCTTTAGAAAATGCAAATTCATGGTGAGAACCAAATTCTTGAATCAGATTTAAAGATTTGTGCTTTTCGTTATGATCTTTATGCACTTGAAATTATTTGTATTAATTGGTAAGGGGGAATTATATTTGTAAGTATCATTAATTACTAGTAGTATTGGTTTCAAAATCACTAAATAAGCCATTTAGGTAATGTTTATAACGATTTTGATTTATGATTAAATAATTAATTTTATGATTTCTGATTCATTTATAAAAATAATCATCAATGTATTTGATAAAAAATTTTACAGAGTGATTTTCAAGAAAAAATTAAAAGTCATTTTCAAGTTTGACAACACTTTTTATTTTTCATTATTTTTAAAGAACTTTAAAAATATAAAAAAAAAATTGGTTATTTTTTACAAATTTTTAATTTTTAATCATTTTCTTTCAATATTTATATATAAAAAGTTGTAAAATTTGATTTACTTTCTAGAAAAATGTTTAGTTAAAATGAAAAAAATTAGAAATCATAAATTTGATTCAAAAATCTTTTTTTTTTAAGATTTATGAATTACCTTATATTTTGGTAGTATTTTCTTAAAAGTGTAAAAATAAAAATAAAAATCATTACTAAATATTCTTGATTGAAAAATCACTTGAAAAAAATTAGAAATTAGAAATTAGAAATCAGGAATCAAAATCATTATCAAACAAGCTCTTATGAAATTGATTTTAGGTAACTACAATAGTATACACATGAGTTTCTATTAATTTGTCTTTTTGGATGGCGAAGAATTGAGTTTCCCCTATTATGTGTGATACGAACCTTACAAAGAAAAGTGAAACTTGAAGATCAATGTTGAGATATTTACTAGTACAGTTCTAAATCAAAATTCAAAGCGATCAAGAATAAAGACCTTGATCTGTTATGTATAAGGAGATAAGAATCAAAGGTATTAAGAAAGGGTAGATGCCACACTCAAGAACAGGAGGAAGGTTGTGAGTGATTAGTTTAGTTTGAATGCCACAAGATTGCTTTTGAAAAGTTTAAAAAAAAATTATCAAAAGAACCAAAAAGAAAACTCTTAATTATATTCCAAAGTCTTTTTCAAAAACACACTTTGTTCGACCTTACGCATAGGCCCTTTCAAAAAAACCCTAGCTATATTCTAGAACAATGAAGCCTATTATTTGCTGAAAAATAAATGTCCAATAATCTTCTAGGGTGCCGCCCAAGCAAGCCCAATAAGGAAAAGAAATTGCTTGCAACATAAAAAATAAAATTTCCTATCATTTCTTAAAAAGGGAAAATGTCTTTACTTGCATGCCACTCCCAAATAGTCCACACCCAACCCATTACTCAAGCTTGCTTAATTAGCCCAATCAATTGCTTTAATGACCTTGATTAGACCATGATATTCTTTTGGGCCCATCTTGAGTTGAATCTTCTTGGAATCATCTTGAATTGGAAGGATCAAACCATGAATTGCATCTTTGAACTTTTTCGCTCTTGCTCTTGTTATTGGCCAAACGGGAACATGCAACAAATCTTTTAGTGGTACTTCTATGTCCTCATCATTCCCTTTCTCTTGAAAAGGATGTGTCCTCAAATTGTCACCTACATCAAAAGGAGATAAATCAGCAATATTAAAGTTTGCATTTTACATTATACTCACCTAGAAGTTCTAGGCATTGTAATAGGCATCGTCATTGACGCTCTCAATCACTTAAAATGGATCATTACCCCTTGGAAGTAGTTTATAATGCCTTTGAACAAAAAAATGTTCCTTCCTCATATGCAACCATACCTAGTCTTCCGACTCAATTGAGCCTTCTATGCCCTTTGTTAGCTTGGTTGGCATATTGCTCAATTCTTTGCTCTATGTTTGTCGTGCCTTGTCATGGATTTGCCTAATAAAATCAGCTTTCTTCTTCCCATCTAAATTAACTTGCTTAGCCATGGTTAAAAGGGTTAAATCCAAAAGTGTTAATGGGTTAAAGCCATAAACAATTTCAAAATGTGAAAATTTGGTTGCTAAATGCACACAAATATTATATGCAAATTCAACATGTGGCAAACAATCTTCCCATGCTTTCAAGTTCTTTTTAATAATAGCATGCAATAAGGTAAATAAAGTTCTATTAACTACTATTTGGCCATCAATTTGTGGGTGACAAGTAGTAGAAATAAAAATTTAGTTCCCAACTTATCCCACAAAATCTTTTAGAAAAGCTTAAGAATCTTGCATCTCTATCCGAAACAATGCTCCGAGGTATGCATTGTGATCTTGCAATTTCTTTGAAAAACAAATTAGCTACATGTGATGCATGATCGATTTTATGTCATAGAATAAAATGTGTTATTTTAGAAAATCTATCCGCAACCACATATATAGAATCTCTACCTCCTTTTAACCTATGTAAGCCCAACACAAAATCCATAGACATATCAATCCAAGGTTCATTAGGTATCGACAAAGGAGTGTATACAAACCATGGGATTGAACTTTAGACTAAGCTTGTTTACAAGTAATGTACCTCCCAGAAATTCACTCTACATCATGTTTCATATGAAGCCAAAAGAAAAGTTAATGCAAAACATATGACTCATAAAACCACACTATGAGCTTCCCTAACAAGAAAATCACACATCGAACATTTAGGTATATAACTTATTTTCTCTAAACAAGAACCTATTATGACTAAAGAACTTGCTAAATGTATTCAAAACTTGGTAATTTGCATCTAAGGTGGAAATTATTACATACCTTTGAGATAATGCATTAGCCATCACATTTTCCTTACCTTGCTTGTACTTGATTACTTAAGAAAATGTTTCTATGAACTCCACCAACTTGGCATGACATTTGTTTAGCTTGTGTTGACCATTTAAATGCTTCAAAGATTCATGATCGGTGTGAATCACAAACTCTTTCGGCTAAATATAATGCTGTCAAGTTTCTAATGCTCTAACCATTGCATAAATCTTGTCATAGGTAGGGTAATTTAAGGCTACCCCACTTAGTTTTTCATTAAAGTAAGCTATGGGACGTCCTTCCTACATTAGAACAACTCTAATACCTATTTAGAGCACTCGATTTCAAAGGTTTTAGCAAAGTTTGATAAAACAAATAAATGTGCATTAGTCAATTTTTTTGTTAGCAAACTAACTGCCTTTTCTTGTTCATCCCGCACTTAAAAGCTATATTCTTTTTAATAACTTTAGTCAAAGTTGCGGCTATACTACTAAAATCTCTCACAAATTTCCTACAAAAGTTAGTCAAACCATGAAAACTGCTAACGTTACACACTTGTGGGTCTCAGCCAATCTTAGATGGCCTCAACCTTTTACTCATCTACTCCAATCCCTTTAACGCTAACAAAAAAGCCAAGAAATACAAGCTTATCCGTGCAAAATGTACACTTTTTGAGATTAGCAAATAACTTTTTTTCTTAAAACCTCTAAAACAAGTTTTAAATGCTCATTTAAAATTTGCTATAAATCAAAATATCATCAAAGTAAACAACTACAAATTTATTAATAAAGTTTCCTAAAATATGATTCATTAACCTCATGAAAATACTAGTGCATTAGTTAGACCAAACAGCATAACGAACCACTTACATAAGCCATGTTTTGATTTAAATGTAGTTTTTCATTCATCTCCTTTTCTCATCCTAATTTGATGATACTCACTTTTAATATCAATTTTAGTGAAAATGCAAGAGCTATGTAATTCATCAAGCATATCATCTAACCTAGGTGTGAGATGTCTATACTTTACCGTAATGTTATTGATAGCTCGACAGTCAATACATATTTTACTAGATCCATTCTTCTTAGGTACAAGTAATACTGGTATCACACATGGGTTCATGCTCTCCCACAATTGTCCCTTGACCAAGTACTCTTCATTAATCTTTGAAGCTCCTTTGTTTCTTTCGGATTTCTCCTATAGGATGGTCTATTTGGAATTGATGCACCGAGTAAAAAATCAATTTGATTTTCGATTCTCCTTATTGGTGGTAGATCATTGGACATCTCTTCGAAAAATAGGTCATTAAAGTTTTGTAAAGGAGACATAACAACACTAGACAAATAAGAGTTTCGTGCATTAGAATTAAAACAAGCCTCATTGTGCAAAAGTACAATCATTGGTTGATTTGAAAACAAAGTTTTTTTTGACCTTTCTCTCGTATAGAAACTCACTTGTTTTATCTCTTTTTTCCTCAACTCATCTTGTGTTTGAATCCTCACTCTCATTTTTATGCCACTCTCATTTTTTCTCACTTTCTTTTTTTTTGATCCCTCATTTTTTTCAACTCACTTTCAACTTGCAATTGTACTTGATCGTCTTGTACTTGTTTAAGAGTTAGGGGTACAAGAGTAATGGGTTTTCCATTAAGTATAAAGGAATATCTATTGGTGTAATCATTATGAGTAACATGGCTATCGAACTGCCATGGTCATCCCAAAAGAATATACTATGCTTCTATTGATACCACATCACATAAAATCTCATATTTGTACCTCTCAATTGAGAATGAAACCAACATTTGTTTAGTCATTCTAACTTCGCTATCATTCAGCCATTAGAGTTTGCATACCTTAAGATGCTTCAAAGTTTTTAGATTCAGCTTTTCAACTAGTGCTAGCTACATTGGTACAACTTTCTCCATCAATAATCATGCTACACACTTTGTTGTTGACATGACATCTAGTATGAAAAATGTTTTCAGTTGCACCTTTTATTCCTATTTGGGTTGGACATTAATATCTCTTCGTGTAACCATAAGCTTTGCTTTAATTGGATATTCATTGTCACTTGCATCCTTCAAGGGTGGCATAGACTCATCATTTGATTCATCTTTGCTTTCAATACCTCCATCATTCTTAAAGAACCATTACCCTCTTGTTGGGACATTGATTGGCAACTTAAACCCTGTCTAAGCACTTAAAACATTTAACATCATGGTTTCTAAAGGGTTGGGAATCAATTTTACCTTAGTTGGGCGTGCCTCCTTGCTTGTTGTCTATGGTGGGTTCGGTTTATGGCCATAGAATTGACTTATCTTCCCTTTTGGCCCGACTTGATTTCCATGTTGAAGAGGAGTTCAAATGCTATCCTACCCCTTGTAGAGCCCTTCTTTTTAAGTTGTTTCACTTTTATGGCCATGGGTACTACATCGTTCTGTTTGACATAGTGTTGTAGCTCCACCACATTTGCAATATCACTGTTTGACCTAACTAGGAACTTAGCCATGGTAGCTTCTCGATCTTCTTCCACATTGGCTCGAATCATGGCTATCTCTCTATCTCCTTGTGGTAATCTTCAATACTTTAAGACCCCTTAGGTGAGGCTTTGCATTTTTTAAATCAAATCTAGGTGGCAGTGACTTAGAATGAACCACTTTCTCATAACAACCTTCGTCTCTTTCCACGTCTCAATTGTTCTTTCACCATACCTCTTGTTGCCCAAAACTAGTGGATCCCACAAATGAATACCATAACCAGTGAATTCTATGGCACTCAACTTTACCTTTTTCAATTCGGAGTAATTGTGACAATTAAACACTAGCTCTATCTTTTTCTTCCACTCCTAATAAACTTTAGTGTTGTTTTTGCCTTAGAAAGATGGAATCATCTTGATGCTTTCCAAGTTGTCAACTCTTTCATGCCACCTAGGTTCCCTTTCCTCTTGGCACAAATCTGTCCACACATTGCATTGACCCTTTGTCCTCTTCTCATCGTCACCTTCTTGGTCAATAAAATCTTCCATAGGTATGTGCCTTGCTTTCCTTCTAGCATTAGGGAGACTTTATGTTTGGTTCTCTCACAAGGTAGTCATACTTTTCTCTTACCTATCATCCCCTCTTGAAGGTCATTGAGCTTGAAATCCCTTTGTTGAACTATGGTTTTTTTAATTAAAAAAGCACCAGATTTTTATTTGTTTTTTGTTTAACTAAATAAGAACATAATTCAAGAGACAAAAGTCAAGAGCTGCATGAATTAAGCAGGGTGATATGAACACAAAAGCTTTTCATGCTATTGCCAACAAAAGAACAAAAATATTATTGAAAAATTGAGAAGGAAGATAAAAGTGTAGTGGAGGATGAACATCAAATAGAAGAGGAAGTAGTGAGTTTTGAAGAATAATAAAAAACTATATGTTTTATTATATTTTCTGGACAAAAATTATGTACAAACTGATGTCTTTAAATAGATGACTTACAGAATCAAATAACATAAAATAAAATCAAATAAAAACAAATCTAAATTATATTTACAATAAGATTCTAACAAATTGATTTTCCTAAACTGTTAGCATTTCTATAATTTTGAGATTTCAACACTCCCCCTCAAGTTGGTTCTTAAATGTTGATCATATCTAACTTGCTTATAAAATTATCGAAATTCTAACGTGGAAGTCCTTTGGTAAATATGTCAGCAGTTTATTTTTGTGTAGGAATTATGTCATACAAATAATACCATTCTCCACCTTCTCTTTTATAAAATGTCTGTTTACCTCAACATGCTTGGTTTGGTCATGTTGGACTAGATTGAGAGAAATGTTGATAGCATCTTTATTATCATAGTAGGCCTTGAGTGGGTTCTCAATATCTATTTATAATTCCTCTAAGAGTTTTCTCAACCACAATCATTCACAAATTTCCTGTGTAATTGCTCGAAATTTTGCCTTAGCACTACTTCTGGCTACTACATTTTGTTTCTTACTTCTCCATGTAACCAGATTTTCCAAAACAAAAGTACAGTATCCAGTGGTAGACCTATTCTCAACTAATTTGGCCCAATCTGCATTTGAAAAAACTTCTATTTTCTTTCGTCCTATTTTTTTAAAGAAAAATCCTTTCCCAGGAGATCCTTTGAGATACCTAAGAATTCTGTAAACTGCTTCTATGTGCCTTTCTTTTGGAGAATGCATATGTTGACTTAGCAAATGCAATGTTGGGTCTGGTATGTGATAAATAAATCAACCTTTTGACCAGTCTTGGGTACACCTCCTTTTCTACTAATTTATCGTCACCTTATGTTCTCTTTCCAGCTTCAATTAGAGTGTTACTAGGTTTACTTCCAAGCATACCTGTTTCTTGTAGCAAATCAAGGATATATTTTCTTTGTGAGACACTTATGCCTTTCTTGGACCTCGCAACCATGCCTAGAAAATATTGCATTTGTCCTTGGTCTCTGACTTCAAATTTAGTGGCCAGTGTTGTTTTCAAATTTTCAATTTTGGTTGAATCATCCCTGTCAGTATAATATCATCCACATAAACTATTAAAATGGTTTTTAGTCATTGCTGAGAATATTTAAAGAACATCGTGTGACCTGATTAATTCTGTTGATAGCCTTGACCTTTTATCACCTTTATAAATCTATCAAACCATGCTCGGGGTGACTGTACTTATTCAGTTTGCATGCCATGTCTTTTTTACCATTTTCACAAAAACTTGGTGCTAATGTCATAAAAATCTCTTAATCTAGTACACCATTGAGAAATGCATTTTTAATATCCAATTGTTAGAGAGTCCAATCCGATAACAGTACTCGGATAGTGTTTAATTTTGCAACTGGAGCAAAGGTCTCGGTGTAGTCAATTCCATAAGTCTGGGTAAATTCTTTTGTGACTAGATGAGCTTTGTACCGTTCAATGGTTCCATCAGCTTTATATTTTACTATGAGACCCATTTACGTCAAACCGACTTCTTCCCTCTTGGTAACTCTACCACATTCCAGGTTCCATTTTTTTTCCAAGGCTCGTATTTCTTTGATTACGGCCTCCCTTCACATTGGAATTTTTCAGGTCTCATCAATATCTTTCGGGATTATAACCTTGTCAAGGTTAGCAGTAAAAATATAGAATTTGGGAGACAAAGTGTTATATGACAAAAACTTAGATATGGGGTGTGAAGTGCAAGATCGATTCTTTTTTCTGAGAGTAATAGGTAAATCATCAATAGAACTAGAATTACTCATCTCAAAGGAAGGTGGCTCGAGGATATTTAGACCATTTATCGAGGCAGAATCTCGTAGTGTATCGAGAGTGAATCAACCTTATACTTTGATTTTGGCTTCCTTGAGTAAATCTCCGTGCTTTCTTGGTTTCCTACATTTTTCCCCAAGTCTAAATGGATTTTTGTAAGAGGTGGTTCCATATGATGTGGTGTAACAGGGTCAGGAAGTTTGGTAATATCTGGACATGGGAGATCTTTTGAGAGAGAAACGTCAAAGGAGCAAAATTGGTCTTCAAGATCTATATGCTCTCCTTGAAGAGGAGTTTTGATTAGGTAATACAGTGTGGTCTCAAAAAATGTTACATCTAGGCTTGTAAACACCTTTTTTTTCGATGGATCATTACACTTGTAATCCTTTTGAGTAGGAGAGTAGCCAATAAACACACATTTCCTAGCTCTAGGGTCTAATTTACCACGCTCGTGGGGATGGATGTGTACAAATGTTGTACAACCAAATATCTTAAGCGAAATGTCAAAAGTAAGACGAGAGGTCGAAAAATAGTGTTTAAGCTTTTTGAGAGGTGTCTCGAATGAGATGACTCGACTAGGTATTCTGTTTGTATGAAGAAAATAGGTGATGATCACCAGTCATGTGATCTGACGCACTAGAATCAATAATCTACGGGAAATTTAAGGTTGTATTTAAAGCCGTTAGAAAAGTACCTTTGTGGGCTAGTGAGCCAGAGGGTATTAAGAAGACTGACCAGATGTCTGAATGTAAAAAAACATTATCCGGAGTTGTTCCATTTGTTAGGGATTAAACACTGAGCTTGACTCAGATGAAATTATTTTATCAGAGGAGACCTAATATCCTTTGGCTTTATAATTTTGTCTACGTTTCCAATCAACTGGTTTTCCATGGATCTTCTCCCAACATGATTCCTTTGTATCACCATTTTTTCAATAATGCTCGTACCATGGACATTTGTTTTGTCCAAAATTATTTGGGCCCCCACGAGATAGAAAACCATAGGATTTAGAAAACTGCCCACTGGAGCTAATTGGGTCAGCCATGTCAATGTAACTCAGCCCACATTCACGGCCCATTCCTTGTGAAGCACCAGGCCACCTCGTAGGACCAAGCCCACTCAAAAAACTTGGCCCGTTCGCCCACTTGCCCGTTTGTCTAACTAGTTCGCTTGGCCCATTCGCCAGCTCTGTTAAATCCTCCATAACTGAACCCTAATCTTCCTTTGGTATTCACGCCGTCACACCCTAGGCTTCCTCTGGAATTGCCGCCGCCACGGGTATGAGCCCCAGCCCCCTTCGAATCAACATTACTATGTGCGCAGGAGACTTCACCGTCCCCTCTATTCAGCATAACACTCCAGCAGTTCTCCTCCCTGCTTATCTCTGAAAATTTTCTCTTATGGTCAGTAATGGTTGCCTACCAAGAATTCGGCCACGTATCTCATCCAATTCCCGATTGAGTCTGGCTAAGAACTCAAAAACCCTCTCATTCTCAATTTTCTTTTTGTATTTTACATTGTCACTAACACATTCCCATTCTTCTTCACAAACTAAATCCAGCTCTTGCCATAATCCGACCATATTCATACAAAAGTCAGTAACAGTGAGATTTCCTTGTTTCATTTGCCATAGTTGGGTCTTGAGTTCGAAAATTCGAGAGGAGTTTTCGGAGTCTAAATACATTTCTCTTATGGCAGTCCACACATCTTTGGCCTTTGGGAGGAAAATGTAAGTCTTTCCTATAGAAGACTGCATAGATTGAATTAACCATGAAATGAGTGTAGACTTTTTAGCCACCCAAGTTTGGAGGCCAGTCGAATTTTCAGGCTTCTTGGTCTAACTGGTAAGGTACCCTATTTTTCCTTTTCCTTGAATCACGAGTTTGATATTTTGAGCCCACTCTGTAATTTTTACCATTTAATTTTTCAATGGTAAGTTGAAGAGTAGAATTTTCATTCACATTAGTTGTGGTTAAAGTCATCTCCTCTGTCTCCTTATTGCTATGATAAGAGTGATGAGATTCACTAATATTTTCTTCCATGCTCTAATACCATGAAGAATAATAAAAAATTATATGTTTTATTATATTTTCTGGATAAAAATTATGTATAAAATGACGTCTTTAAATAGATGACTTACAGAATCAAATAATAGAAAATAAAATCAAATAAAAACAAATCTAAATTATAATTAAAATAAGATTCTAATAAACTATTAGTGTTCCTGTAATTTCAAGATTTCAACAAGTTTCTTCATGAAGCTTTAATTTAATACTTGTAGGCTAAGAAAACAACTTCAAGGGTTAGATTAGAGGTGTATCTCATATGAAGGGAAAATTTGGTTAAAAAGATCTTTTAAAGAAGAAATTAAAAATGCAATTTTTGAGTGCTCAAAAGATAAGGCCCCTGGTTCATATGGGTTTCAATTTTTTTTTCACAAGTGTTGGGAGATGGTTAAAGATAAGTTATTAGAGGTGTTTTGGAATTTTTTAATAATGGCATAGTTAACAAAAAACACTAATGCCACTTTAGTTGCCTAATACCAAAGAAAATTAAAGCCTTGAGAGTTGTAGATTTTAGGCCAATAAACTTGGTTACAAATTTATACAAGATCATTACCAAGGTTTTGTCTCTAAAGCTAAAAGAGGTATTTGAGTCTAGTTGAACAAGCTGCTTTTGTAAAAGGTAGACAAATTTCAAATGCAGTCTTAGTAGCCAATAAAGTTTATAAGGAGCACAAGAAGAATAACAAAGAAGCTTTGATCTTCAAGTTGACTTTGAGAAAGCCTATGACTATATTGATTGGAATCTTTTGGATTTTAGGTTGAAAGAGAAGGATTGGGGAAAGATGGAGAACTTGGATCAAAGGTTGTTTGAGTTTTGTGAATTTTTCAGTAATTATCAATGGAAGAACAAGATGACTTTTTTGGGGGTCAAGAGGTTTATGGCAAGGAGACCTGCTTTCTCTTTTTCTTTTCATTTTGATAATTGATGGTTTGAGCTGATTAATAGAAAGAACGAAGAGGTTTAACTTGGTAGATGGCATTTGTGTTAGAATAGAGTTGAAGTTTCTCACCTTTAGTTTGCGGATGATACTATTTTATTTTCCTTGGATAGTGAGGAGAAATTCAAAAACTTGATTAGGAGGCAATTTGAGGATGGTAGAGTTTTTATCACCAATAATTGAAAGATTTTAAAGAAGATTGACAAGATGGAAGATAGCTTTTTTCACTAGAGGGAACGATTGACTTTGATAAATTCAATTTTATAGTCTCTTTACTTACTATTTGTCAATTTTCATAATATTAGTGAGAATAGACAAAAGATTAGAGAAATTAATGAGAGACTTTTTGTGGAAAGGAGCTAGTGAAGGGAGAAAAAGTCATCTGGTCAATTGGGTGACTGTTTAAAGATTGAAGAAAACGGGGGTTTAGGTATTGGTAACATTATCAAATGAAATAAGGCTCTATAAGAGAAATGGCTTTGGAGGTTTCCCTTGGAGGAAAACTCTATTTGGAATAGGGTAACTAAAAGTATATATGGGTTGGATGAGAATGGGTAGGATGCGGTTTGGGGTTTTTAACATGATCATTGTATTCCTTGGATGGCAATTGTTAAAGATTTGATTTCGTTCTTTTCTAACTTGAGGTATAAGGTGGGAGATGGAAGAAAAATTTGTTTTTGGGAGGATCGTTGGATGGAAAGTGATTCTTTTTCACAAGATTTCCAAGGCTATACAGTTTGTGTTTAGGGAAAAATATTCCTATCAGCATGTTATATATATATATCTCAAAGGTTGGAATTTTAGGTCTTGAAGAATTTTGAATGATTGAAAAGTAGGAGATTTTTCGAGCATGTTGTTAGAGTTGGAAGGAGTTACGATAAGAGCAAATAACTGTGATACAAAAATATGAATCAATGATTCTTCTGGATGTTTTTCATGTAAATCTTATTTTGAGGTTCTTGTGGATAATTTTAATGAACAAGCTTTTGATCACTTTACTTCAGTGTAGACAGGCTCAATTCCAATCAAAGTTAAAATTTTGAAGTGGTTGATTACTATTGGGAAGTTTTACACAAATTATTGGATTCAATCAAAGTTTTTTAAGTCTTGCATTTCTCCAAATTGGTGTGTGCTTTGTAAGAATAAATCATTTATTCTTGCATTGCCCATTCACACATTTTCTTTGGTTCAAGTTGCAAAGTAATACAAGAATACATTGGGCTCTTTCAAGATCTTGTCAGTTGCTATTTTTGGAAACATTCTATATGTATGGGAAGAGTAATAAAACTTTGAAGGTAAAAGGGGTTGTGGATCTGTGAGGTAGAAGTAAGTTTTTGGGTATTGTGTATGGATAAGAATAAAAGAACTTTTGATGATCGTGAGAACAATTAGAATGTATTATGGGAGAAAGTTTTATTTTTCGCATCTTTTTGGGCTTCAGTCTCTAAAGAATTAAATGATTATTTTCAATTTCTCATAAGTCTTGATTGGAAAACTTGTATATCTTAGATAGTAGGTTAACTTTGTAAGGGTTATGACTTCTAGTTAGTTTTTGGTTTACCTGTTCTTGTAAGTGAATTTTTGATCCACTTAGTATTTTTATATTTTTCACTTATACTAATATAATATAAAGTTTCTTATAAAAAAAAAAGTATTCTGGTAGTTTTATTAGCAGAATAGGCAATGAGGTATTTGTTTGTAGTCAACTAGTTTTCTTAACAGCTTCAATTGTAATAACTTTGATTAACAGTAAGTTGGTAGCTTGGCATTGATAACCAATATTTAAAAAGTTTTATTTATATATAAGATAACAAACATGAGCTTAGTGTGCATAGTAGATTCGTAGAGTATAGCCAACTGTGATATTTGAATGCTGAGTGCTTTCAATCTATAGTAAACTGCAAGCTTATATTTTAAGCTTTTTGAAAATGTGTAGCTTGTTATTGACTTTTTTCTTTTAAATAGTGTACAAGGTTAAATATTTGGAACAAAACAACTCTACTTAAACTTAATACAGTTCTCAAATTTACTTCCCCCACGTTCTCCACCCTGTCTGTTTTTATCTTTTTACCCTCGAAGGGAGCAGTAGGGTTGTGAGGTTGGGACATGTATTCTGAAACAAGGCAAAAAATGTTCTTTTAATTATTTATTGTTGCATATCACTTTGTTGATTCATGATTCCAGCTATTCAGAGTTTATGATTGATGATTCTATTTAGATGGTTGTGTGGCCCTTTGGTTGCATTTATATGGTAACTTCAATATTACCTTGGGTGGTTTTTGCAATGTTTTCAATTGTGTAGTTCAAGAATGTATGGATTAGAAGGGAAATTATATCCTATGTATTTTGAGGGATTTGAGTTGGTGAAAATAGTTTTCCACCCCTCCAGGGCATTAGGTTTGAAAGACATGAAAGATAATGTCAACTTATGAGCAGAATTTTCCCGCACATGCACATACACATACACATACACATACACATACACATACACGTACACACAAATGTAGTGCTTATTGGCCATTTTTTTGAAAATGTACATACACCTAATGGTGACTCAAATATACTACTTTTAGATTTATGAGTATGGCAAAAGTTTTCGCAAATGCAATAATTCTTGAAGTTCTCTATAAAGATAACTATATAGATTGGAGTGAACAGGTTAAAACATACCTGCTGGCTCAAGATCTCTAGGACATGGTAGGAGGCACTGCTAAGCCTAAGCCTCCTACAATAGAAAATGACAAAGCTGAGTGGAATGCTTGGAAGAAGAAAAATGCATTTGCTCTACATGCAATTCAGATTTCATGCAGTCGTGATACTTATCACTTGATTAGAGGAATTGACACAGCTAAGAGTGCTTGGGATGCTTTATCTGTAAAGTTTAAGTTGCAATTACATCAAGAGGATAACAAAGAAAAAGGTAAGGAAATTTACCAACCAGTTGTACTAAATTCTAGGCTAAGGGTTGTTATATAGTTCATTTTTCTTGTTTAGATTTTATACTTATTTTACTACATTTAATTTGAAACAGGTTGTAAATTTTAATTTTTCTTGTTTCTTGAATTTTTTTATTGCAAGTCTTGCCAAACATTATGGACCTATGGTAATAGGTAATTCCATAAAGAAATCTAATTCATGCCTTCATGGACCTGGTTTAATTCTCTCTTTTTAAATCATGTAACATGTAAATCATATATCTTTTACGCCATGCAAATGACTATAGCCCATTTCTATTCTTATTAAGGAGAAAATTAGCATCAATCTCACTATCTATAAAATACAAAGAATTACATGCATTTATACAATATTTTGTATAAATTTCTTATTAAGGCAGTGGATAAATTTTCTGATTGCTTTGATTTCATATGTTTAATTTTTATTTGATTGGCATCATTTTATGGTACAAGAGTCAAATGCATGGCCAAATAAACGAGTGCTGGTTTAGACTTGTGTGCATGTAGTGAGAGAGAGGTACATACGAAATATTAGTATTGTTAACACCAATAGAGTGATGAAGGTGTGAAGGATGAGCGAAGAATGTTTTCTATTTTTATTTCTGATGATTAATCTCATGTACATGTGTATATTTATAATACACTGACAAAGTCATAAAATATAAAATAAAATCTAAAATATCCCTAACAATTAGGAAAATTATATTTACAAATAATATCTCTTAACTTATTTATTCTCTAAAAAATAAATCCCTAAGATATTAGGATTTCAATACTCTCTCTCAAGTTGAATCATAGATATTAATCATATCAAACTTGCAGACGAAATCATTGAAATTTTGTCAAGGAAGTCTTTTGGTAAAGATATCTTCTGTTTACTCTTATTTGCATAACCCCGTTCTCAACCTTTTTTTTTTTTTTTTGATAAAATGCCTATCTATTTCTACATGTTTAGTCCTGTCGTGTTGGACTAGGTTGAGAGAAATGTTGATGGCAGTTTTTTTTTATCGCAATAGACCTTGAGTGGAACCTTTGTTTTGATTAGTTTTTCCATGAGTTGTTTTAACCATAATCATTTACATATTTCTTGTACAACTACACGAAATTCAGTTTTAGTGCTATTTTTGGTTACTACATTCTGATTTTTACTCCTTTAAGTTACTAGGTTTTTTCAAACAAAAGTACATTATTCAGTAGTGGACCTTTTATCTTCAGATGAACTTGCCTAATTTGCATTTGTAAAAACTTCTATTTTTCTACCTTTAGTTATCTTAAAGAACATTCTTTTTCTTGTGGAGCTCTTAAGATATTTGTGATCCTGTACACAACCACTAGATGAATTTCTTTTGATGAGTGCATATGTTACTCACCACATTAACTGCGAGTGCAATGTCAAGCCTTGTGTATGATAGATTAATTTCTCAACCAGTCTATGATATCTCTATCAATTGGTTTTCCATTATCCACTCTTTTCGTTCCTACTTCAATTGAAGTGTTACTTAGTTTGCTTTCAAGCATACCGATCTCCATTAAAAGATCAAGGACATATTTTCTTTGGGAAACGCTAATGCCTCTTTTGACCTAGCAATCTCCATACTTATAAACTAAAGCATTTGTCCTAGGTCTCTTCAAACTCAGTAGCCAGACCTTTTTTAAGTCTCTCAATCTCATCTAAATTATCCCTAGTGAGTATTATATTTTCGACGTATACAATAAAAATTGTCTTTAACCCGTCTTGAGATTGTTTAAAGAACATAATGTGATATGACTGTTTCTATTGATATTCTTGACCTTTTATCACTTTTGCAAATTTGTCAAACCATGCTCTAGGTGATTGTTTGAGCTCGTAAAGAGACTTTTTGAGTTTGCACACCACATTCTTCTTACCCTGTTCACAAAAGCTTGATGGTAATGTCATGAAAATTTCTTCGTTTAACGTATCATTGAGGAATGCATTCTTTATGTCTAATTGTTGAAGAGGTTAGTCCAGGTTTGTTGCTAATGACAATAGAATTTGAATTGTGTTTAACTTCACTACAGGAGCAAATGTCTCTATGTAGTCAATATATGGGTTTGAGTAAACCCTTTTGCAACTAGGCAGGTCTTGTAGCGTTCAACCATCCTATCGGCCTTATATTTCACTGTAAAGACCCACTTGCAATCAACAGGTTTTTTTCCTTGTGACAGATCCACCACATCCCAAGTTTCATTTTTTTTTAAAGCCCACAGTTCTTCCATTACTACTTCTTTCCACTCGAGAATCTCCCAAACCTCATCAATATTCTTTGAAATGTTTATCTTGTCAAAGTTAAAAGTAAAAGCATGAAAATTAGAAAACAAAGTATTGTACGATACAAATTTTGATATAGGGTGGAGAGTACAAGACCGAGGTTGTTTTCTAAGAGCAATGGGTAAATCATCAATAGAAGGCTCAGGTTTACCTATCTTGGAAGACGACTCAAGAATACTTGGATCTATCACCGTGTTGGACTTTCTTAGTGTATCAAGTGTGAGGTTCTTCTTGTACTTTGAGTTTGATCTTCTTGAATAAACAAGTATCTTCTTGTCTTTTTGTGGTTCAATATCTTCCCTTGAGTTCAAGTTGCTTTCTGTAAATGATACATTAGAATGACATGGTGTGATAGGCTCATCATTAGTGTTTGGAATAGTAGTCTCGGGAAAGGATAGATCAAAGTTAAAAAACTAATCTTCACTCAAATTCTCCTCATGAAGAGAGGGTTGATCATAATATGGTGTGTTTTCAAAAGAATGTGACATCAAGGCTAGTAAAGACCCTCTTTGTAGATGGATCATAGCACTTTTATCCTTTTTGAGTAGGAGAATAGCAAAAAAAAAATACATTTGAGGGCTTTCGGATCAGGTTTACTTCGATTGTGGGAATGAACATGTGCAAAGGCAATACACCCAAACACTTTGAGAGAAATATTAGAAATGAAGCGAGAGGTAGGAAAGTATGTTTCCAGTTTATGGATGGGTGTTTCAAAGGAAATAATATGACTGGTCATCCTATTTATGAGGTAAGTAAACGTTAAAACATCATCTCCTCAAAACATTTTGGGCATATTGGTGGTAAACACTAGTGCACATGCAACTTCTAAAAAACGTCTATTTTTTCATTCTACTCCATTTTGTTAAGGAGTGTTAACACAGGAAGTTTGGTGAATTATTCTATGGTGTTGAAGATAATTCCCCAAGGTAGTATTGGAATATTCAGTACCATTATCAATACATAAAGTTTGAATTTGTGTATCGAATTGTGTTTGAATCATAGAGTGAAAGTTGATGAACATAGTATGAACATCAGTTTTACACACGCAGGTATGATCATCAATAAAGATGATAAACCATTTTGTATGGATACGATTCAGGGAACGAGATGGTCCCTATAAATCACTGTGGATTAGAGTGAAAGGCCTCGACGGTGTATATTTGGATTTTGAGAATAAAGTATGCTGGTATTTTGCAAGTTGACATATTTTACATTGTAAAAATTAAGGTGAACCATTCTAAAATGCCACAACAAAGGTTTATTATCCTTAGGCAGAGATGTAGAACTACAACTTGCAACACACTTTTTACTCACATTGGCTTCCTCGAAGTAGTAAAGTCTCTCACATTTTCTAATTACCAATCATCTTCCCCGATGATAGGCCTTGAAATATAGAAGATGAAGAAAAAAATTTAGCAGAGTAATTGGAATGTGCTTTTAATTTACTAATAGCTAATAAATTTTATGATAACTTTGAGACATGAAGAACTGTTTCAAGGGTTATAGAGTTAGAAATTTTAATACTCATTTTTCTAGATAAGAGAGTGTCATGCAATTTTCACTTTAAGATTTCTAGCACAAGGTAAATATGAAGAAAAAAGTTGATAAGCAATAGTCATGTGATCTAAAGCACTAGAGTCAATCATCCAAGGGGTTTTAATATGAGAGGTGGTACTTAATGCTTTTAAAAAATTACCTTTATGAGCTAGTGAATCAGAGGGAACATAGGTAGGAGACTGACTCGATTTGAAACTTAGAGTTCATGTTATAAAGTTGCTCCATTTGCTTTGGGTTAAAACTTCCATTGGAAGTGGGCTTTTCAGTATGAAAATCAATTGATGCTTAATAACCACGATTTTTGTTTTTCAGTCTTGGTTTCTAGTCCATTGGTTTTCCGTGTATTTTCCAACTAGTATCTTTTGTTTGTCCATTTTTGTGACAACGTTCACTACAAGGACGACTTTTTATTTGGTTTTTCCCATTACCAGTTTGAGGCCTATGAGAAATTAATGCAGTGCTATCAGGTCCAATAGGCCCACGGGCTGTCAAGGCTCCTCGGTGAAACCCACTTGTCTTTGACCCAAGAGGCCCACGCTCCAAGTTAGTTCTAGGCCCATTCTTCTCAGGCCCATACAGATATCTCGATAATAGGGACTGTTTGAGCAACTCTTTCAGCATTACTCCTCGTCGCCGTTTTTCGCAACATACCTCTGCGAAGACTTTATGCATCGACGAAAGCGGTTGCCGGCCGAGAATTCTCCCCCTAAAGTGGTCCAATTCTCGGTTGAGTCCAGCAAAAAATTTAAACACCCTTTCGCTTTCCAATTTCTTCTTGTAACACATACTATCACTCTTGCATTCCCACTTTTCTTCGTAGCTTAGATCAAATTCTTGCTATAATGCTAGCATTTCCATATAATACTCTGTAACCTCCCTGTTTCCTTGCTTCATATTCCACAACTGAGCCTTAATCTCAAAAATTTGTGAGAATTCAGCATCTGAATGTCTTACGAGTTGCCTTCCATACATCTTTCGCTGTGGGTAGAAACAAATACGTCTTACCAATTAATGGCTTCATGGAATGTACTAGCCAAGCCGTCACCATTGAGTTTTTTGATTTCCACTTCTGAAGACTTTCGGGATTGATGGAATCTAGCTCCTTTGCCTCGCCAATAAGATAACCTATTTTTCCTTTGCCATCAATTACTAATTTAACGGACTCTGCCCACTCATGGTAATTTTTCCGTTTAGTTTTTCAACAGTAAGTTGAATGAATGAATTATCGAGTCCAGAACTCGTGGTGGATCTCTCTTCTGTTTCTCTGTTAAGGTAATCGTAGGAAACACTCATTGTTATTAGTAACCTTAGTCATTAGGGAAAGGGTTTGAGGAAAACCCGCTTTGATACCATGAAGGCTGAGCGAAGAATGCTTTCTAATTTTATTTCTAATGATTAATCTCATATACATGTGTGTATTTATACTACAATAACAAAATCATAAAAGATAAAATAAAATCTAAAATATCCCTAACTTATATAGATAAGGGTTTTTGTCTAAAATAGGCATTTTCGTTAAGATAGTTTAAAAAAGGGCAAAATTGTGTTAAAGTTTAAAAATGGGCAAAATTCTATTTACTCTCCCAGTAGCTGGTTTGGTTAAGAAAAGGGCATTAGTTTCCCACCAATTTCTTTCTTCTTCTCCCTCCTTCTCTACGCACTCTCTCGTTTTCTCTTCACTGATTTTCTTCTTTGTTAGCTTTCATGATTCTCGCAAATCAACAAAACCTCTCTAAGTTTCATTCCGTTTAATGTTATATTTTGGTCGTTAGCTTGTAGTTTCAGTATCTTGTTTGGCTGGCTTTTGGTAATATATATGTAATATGTTTAACTGGGCTCTGTCGGATTATGAAGCTTTTTATTTAATGTAATGGTTTCAGTTTTATTCTTTATGCTTCGAGTTGCCGACCTTTATGGTACTGTAATATTTAGCTAGTTTAGTGATCTGATATGTGCTTTTTGTAGCTTTGAATTATTCAAAAGTGTTATATCAACTTTTCAATACATTTCAAGTTTTTTCCTTAGAATTTTAGGGCCTAATTTTTAATTACGGCCTATGGCCTCGCAAATTCTTAAACCGCACCTTATAATTGCTTGAATTATAATACCACTGCATGCTAACTGCCTCACATGAATAAACAAGTGAAAGGCTGATTAAACTTAAGTAATATACTTCAAGATATATCAGATATACCCCAAGATATACCAGATATACTCCCAAATATACCAAATATACCAGATATACCCCCAAATATACCAGATATACCCCCAGATATACCCTGAGATATACCAGATATACCCTGAGATATACCAGATATACCATGAGATATACCAGATATACCCTGAGATATACCTTGAGATATACCAGATATACCCTGAGATATACCAGATATACCCTGAGATATACCTTGAGATATACCAGATATACCCTGAGATATACCAGATATACCCTGAGATATATCAGATATACCATGAGATATACCAGATATACCTTGAGATATACCAGATATACTAGATATACCCTGAGATATACCAGATATACCAAATATATCCTGAGATATACCAGATATACCCTGAGATATACCAGATATACCAAATATACCCTGAGATATATCAGATATACCCTGAGATATACCAGATATACCATGAGATATACCAGATATACCAGATATACCATGAGATATACCAGATATACCCTGAGATATACCAGATATACCAGATATACACTGAGATATACCAGATATACCCTGAGATATACCAAATATACCAGATATACCATGAGATATACCAGATATACCCTGAGATATACCAGATATACCATGAGATATACCAGATATACCCTGAGATACCATGAGATATACCAGATATACCTTGAGATATACCAGATATACCCTGAGATATACCAGATATACCTGTTTGATATACCACACTATTCATCTTCTTCCTCAACAATGAGATAATGCAGAGCTTCACAATGAGATAGTAATGGTCGAGTGTTTTGTGCATTCTCACTGTTCGTCTTCTTCCTCAACAAAATTTGTGGGGATTCAATAATAGAGAGTGGAGAGGGAGACGGAGAGTAATGCTCAGAGTCGTGCAAACGTTTGGAACTGTTCGAATTCTTCCAAACTGTTTACAAATAAGTTACTGGCTAGTAAATGAGGTTTTGGGTGGGCGGTTAAAAAAAGCCCATTTTTAAAAAATAACAGAAGTCTGTACTTTTTTAAACTATCTTAAGAATTTTGCCTATTTTAGACAAAATCCCTATAGATAATATCCCCTAACTTATATATTCTCAAAAATAACTTATATAGATAATATCCCCTAACTTATATAGATAATATCCCCTAACTTATATATTCTCAAAAATAAATCCGTAAGATATCGGGATTTCAACAAGGTGAAAGATTTATAAATACTTTCTCCCCTTTATTCTCTTTTCCTCTTTTAGGAAAAAGCTCAAATGCAACCGGAGCTGAAAGCAGTACTGCCTCTACCCATGATTATGAGCTGTTCTTTAATGCCGCAAAGAGCGGTGAATTGAGTACTATGAAGGATTTTATTTCCCAAGATCGTGAAGCAGTGAGTGCAAGAGTTCAAGGTTCAGGAAAAACAGCTCTTCATATTGCAGCTGATGCTGGAAACATGCTAATCGTGGAGGAGTTGGTGCCTTTAATGTCAGAAAAAGATTTGGAAGTTCAACAAGATAATGGAATGACGGCTCTTAGCATTGCTGCAGATGTTGGAAACACTCACATGGCAAAATGCATGATTGAAAAGAACAAGAGGTTGCTTGGCATTGCTGATAAGTGGGGCAATATTCCAATATTAACTGCTTTTAGTCATAACCATATGCAGTTGGGTCGCTATCTGTATTCTGTTACACCACAAGAAGTTCTTATGTCAAGGGAAGGCATATATGCTGCTGCAATTATCACCCAATCCATTTATAACAAGAATAATTTTGGTTAGTATTTATGTATAGAACCTAAATTTGATTAATATATTTAAAAATATGTCCAATCACTCTTTGTTCACTGTATCCATTTACATGCTACAACACTGTAGACATTGCGTTGGATCTGCTACCTAAAATCCCACCATCGGCCATTGCTAAAGGTTGGGGTGGACAACAATCTCCTTTGTTGGCATTGGCAAGCAAACCCTCTGCATTTTACAGTGGATGTCGGCTCATGTTTTGGCAACAATGGATCTACCACTGTCAGTACCCACTATATTTTTTTCGTTCCTGTCTACACTTCTCTTCCTGTTTGAATATAAGAAAAAAAATTCAAATTGATCTCATCATCTATATGAAAATAACTTCACACACATACAGAGGTTCCTAATTTTCCTGGTTTTGTGTGAAGAGAGGGATTGTTAATTTATTAATCTTGCAAGCTATAAAACTTTTAGCGATATGGTAAAAGAAGAGAGCATTAGCTATAATGTTATCGTACAAATGAAATAGAAAAATTGTTAGCTCTTGAGTCATGAGGACCATGTAATGTAGGGTTATGAACTGTCAATGTACTGAAAAAACCTTTAGTAAAACTTTTTCAATTATATATAATTCAATTGGCTTTGATTATAAACTTAATAAATGACATTTCTCAATGTTTTCAAATGGAAAAATGAATTTAATCCATTTTCATTAGTTCTGTTATTCTTTGTTTACAGCTGTGCACATAAAACTGTCTAGTTGGACCAGTTACATTTGTATTAGTGTCCAGACCTTGAAGACATCCAGAGTACTAAAAAGAACATTTTTGGCTCAGGTATGTTTGAACCAGAATATGAGTTTGAGCCAGAATGTCCATATGTTTGTTTTTTCCTTTGAAATAAGAAATCTTGTTTTATCAAAATAATTTTTTTAAACAGTGCTAGACCTGTGCACTATTTTTTACTGGCCAAAGCATAATTTCTTTAGTTGCAAGAAACTTATTCTTGCTACACTAGTTAAAAGAAAAAAGTGAGATTTTGCTTGCTAGAATGGTTGTTGAATTTGGTTAGCTCTTCCAAGTTGCTGAATGTTCCATTGGGTTCTTCGAAAAGACAGCTACACAAACTGAAATAGCAGAGTGAAGTCTCATAGTGCTTAATCTTTCCTGTTATTCCATATGGCCTATTTTTTGAGCTTATACTTGAGCTCATCCTTCATCAACTACCAAAAATCATTAATCAACCCTAACATCCCAGCAAAATAAAAAAAATCTGCCCTAACACCATTTATTCAATTAAGCTTCTTCTATCTCCTAGAAGAGTCAGTTATTTGACTTATGCTATCTCTTAGATGGGCCATTTATTTGGCTTATACCATCACATAAAAGGCAGCTTTTTTTTTTTTTTTTGGTCTCATAAAGCTGGTACTTCTTTTGAGAAAGAAGTAATTCTACCCATTACCTCTTTCATAGACATCAAGGGTGTAAGATAATCAGAAAAAGAGTGCCTGTGGCCCTATATATGTCACCTCAAAGATGTTGTTAATGGATTGATTCTAGCACAAATTCCTTGGAAGTAAACTCTAGATGTACATTAGAAACTAGAAAGGCCAATTAGGGGGACTGCATAAACATATAACTATAACTTTGGAGAAATCTACCGATATAAAAATGAAAAGCAATAGACACAAAAAGAAAGATGAATAGTTGAAATTACTAATCGCGATTGTGAGGGAAACAAAGCAATGGCAATTGGAATCAAGTACTAGAAAACAGACGCTGTTTTGAGAGTTGTACAAGCACAAGGGATTTCTTCCTTCTTTTCCTTCTTCTTGCTGCCTCTTCTACCTGCTCCATATCTCTTCTCTCCCACTCCATCTCTCTTGCCTTTCCATTTCTTTTATCACTTTCGTCTCCCTCTCCTCCATCTAAGTTGGTCTCTCTCTGATTCTTTTGTATTTTTTTTCTTCAATAATTAGCATTTGAATATAGAGACCTCCATTAGTCTTCCATCTCTTCCTTTAATTTGAGCGTCTCCCCATTTATCCATCTTCTATCCTCATTTCCCTTCCATCTAACCCAAATTTTATCTTGGTTCTCTCTATTTTGCTACTTAGATCTCGTTTTGGTAGTTTTGCTTTTGGGTCCGAGGAGCAAAGATTTTTGTATCTCTCAGTTTTTGGTTTTTCAACCGGTGCAAGGAAATCATTGTCTATATCTAATTGATGTAATTTCCAGCCATGAAACAAAGCTATTGTAATCACCACTTTGATAGTAACTTGCTTAACAATGGGACTATATGTTTCAAAGAAATCAAAACTAGGTTTCTAAGCAAAACCCTTAGGCCTTAGCAACAACTCTTGACTTCTTTTTGTCAAATCTTTCTAATAGGTAATTTTTTGATTATGAAGACCCATTTATTACCAATAATATTCGGGTTCTTAGGAGGAAGGACTAAGTTCAGCTTCTATTATTAAGTAATGCATCAAATTTTTGCTGCATTAATACTCTCCACTCTGGATCAGAGGGAGCTTGCTAAACATTTGAAGGTTATTGAAAAGAAAGATCAACAGTTGTTGAGAGAAAAGCCTTTGGCTTATATACACTAGATTTGGATCTAGTTTTCATAGGATGTTTATTGATAGGCTTTTATAGTTAAGGAGATGTACTAAAAGGAGTTACTATAGGTATTTGTTGATCAGATGTTGGAGGAAGAATGGTTGAGTTAGATAAGCCAAAAGCAAGATTAGGTAAAGAACTGATATTATTAGTTGGAACAATAGGCAAAGCATTAGGTGATATAGCAAATGATAGGATGAGTAGTAAGATTTGGTGGCAGAACAAGATAGGAGATGCAGGATACATTAGAGATTGTGGATGAGAAAAGGTTGGCATTATAGAAACACTCTTGGGTTTTTGCAAATAGAATTTTCAAGATTTGGTGTTTCCGGATAGTGAAATGGTGATTATCTAGTTTGATCGTAACTATGATATTGTGAAAATAAAAAATTTCATGACTAGCTTGTGTAGTGATTTGAGTAGAAGAAGATTGATTCACTTCAGGTGAAGTTATAGGTAGAACTTCCATTGATGCAAGATCAAAGAAGCTCATTGAGCTTCAAGCTCTGATATCATGCCAAACTCGAAGAAGTTAATGGGTATAGCAAAGAGGAGAAGAAGAGTGTGATAAAACATCACATGCTTTACATACTGTGCATCCTTAATCAAGAAGCTAATTACACTCTTAACTATACAAGTGTGGAAATCCCAAAATTGTTAGGATTTTATCTATTTGATATTTTATTCCTATCTTTTACTGTTTAAACTGTATATATCATTTAGTGTATATCTTTTCTGGATTATTAGGGATTTATTTTCTTTATTATTAGAATTGTATTATAAATAGGTGTTTTGGGTGTATTGATTATGATAAGAAATAAAAACGTATTTCATTTATTCAATTCTCATGGTATCAGAGCAAGATTTTGTTAATCCTGTTACAAATGATAGAAGTCAGTAATAACCGCACTGATAGAAAAACAGAAGAAATATCCAACATGAGTTCTAGAGGACTTGATAACTCATTCATTCAACTCACAGTTGAAAAACTCAACAGGAAAAATTACCGTGAGTGGGCACAATCCATTAAATTGCTAATTCACGGCAAAAAAAAATTGGGATATCTTATTGACGAAATGGAGCTAGCCCCAACAAACTTCGTCGGTCTCCAAATGTGGAAGTCTGAAAATTCTATCTAATGGCCTGGTTGGTGCACTTATTGAAGGCTTCAATTGGGAAAACATACATGTTCCTACTGACGTCAAAAGACATTTGGGACCTTCGTGAAATGTATTCAGATGCTGAAAATTACTCTTTGATATTTGAAATCAAAACGCAATTGTGGCAGATGAAACAGGGGAATCGAGATGTCACGGAATATTACATGGACATGATGGCGTTGTGGCAGGAGTTGGATTTAAGCTTCGATGAAAATTGCAAGTGCAAAGGTGACACAACTCGATACAAGACGAAGTTGGAAAGTGAGAGGGTGTTCAAGTTTCTCGCAGGACTCAACCGCAAGCTCGACGACGTTAGGGGTAGGATCCTCGGCTGACGACTTTGCTGTCAACTCTGGAGGTCTTCTCGAAAGTGCAATGCAAGGAGAGACAACGATCTGTGATGATGGGTTTGCTTGATGATGTCTCGACTGGTGGATCTGTGTTAAATTTTCGTGGGCTTATTAGGCTTTTAAATGGGTCCTCACCTATTGGGCTTTTATCTAGTGGGCCTTCTCTTAGAACCGGTGAGCCAATTGGGTGTGGGCCCCAAATTAATACTAGACAAAATTAGTAAAAAAGGCATAAGTGGTGTGAACATTGTCGAAAAAATAGACACACAAAAAATACTTGTTGGGAAATACATGGGAAACCTGTTGATTGGAAACCAAGACAGTACAATAAAAATTGTGGTTATCAAGCTATTGCTGATTATCAGACTAAGAAACAAGAGGAAAAACTCACTTCAAGTGGAACATTCAACCTAGTACTAATGGAACAGCTCTATAAAATGTTCTCTAGCTTTCAATCATTGGGTCAGTCCTTCCATTATTTCCAATAATTTTTTTTTTCTAATTTACAATGTGAAATTTGTGAGTTTGTAAAACATCAACGTACATCTTTTCTGAAACATAAATATATACCGTCTAAACCATTTACAATTATTCACAATGATTTATGGGGACGTCGTGCCCTGAATTGTATCTATACAAAATGGATTGTAATCTTTATTGATGATCATACCAAAGTGCGTTAGGTTTATTTATTAAAAGACAAAATAGATGTTCGTACTGTGTTTATTGACTTTCACTCTATGATTCAAACACAATTCCAAACATATTTAGATTTTACGTACTGATAATGGTACTGAATATTTAAATGCCACCTTGGGGAATTACCTCCTATACCATGGGATAGTTCACCAATGAACCTATGTCAATTCTCCTCAATAGAATGTAGTTGCTGTAAGAAAAAATAGAGATCTTCTAGAAGTTACGCATGCAATAATGTGTACCACCAATATGCCCAAAATATTCTGGGGTGATGCAATTTTGACATCTGTCTATCTTATAAATAAAATGCTTAGTCGTGTTCTTTCATTTGACACCTATTCAAACACTGAAAAATTATTTTCTACTTGTCTTCTATCTGACCTCTCTCTCAAAGTGTTTGGTTGTACTTCTTTTGTACATATTCACTCTCATAATCAAAGTAAATTAGATCCAAGAGCGCTCAAATATGTTTCTTGAATATTCTCCCATTCAAAAAGGCTACAAGTGTTACAATCCATCTGCAAGAAAGGTTAACACTAGTTTTGATGTCACATTTGAAAACACATCGTATTTTCACAACTCTTCTCTTCAGAGGGAGAGTGTCAGTGAAGCTTTGATTTTTAACTTAGATCTTTCCTTTCTTGAACCATCTATTCTCGAACCTTCTATTCCCGAACTTACCACACCACATCATTCTAATGAACTATTTACCGAAGACAACTTGAACTAAGGAGATAGGGTGCACATAAAGGTAAGGAAATACTTGTTTATTCACGAAGGCAAAACTCAAAGTACAAGAACAATGTCACACTTGAAACACTGAGAGAGTTTGACTCGATGATATCTTTGAGTATCCTTGAGTTCTCGTCCAACATTGGTAATCATGAACCTTCTATTGATAATTTATCTATTGCTCTTAGAAAATAATGCTGATCTTGTACTCTTCATCCCATCTCAAAATATGTGTTTTACCATACTTTGTCTATTAAATTTCGTGCTTTTACTTCTAATCTTGATAGGATAAAAATTCCAAAGAATATTAAAGTGGCATTGGAAGTTCCAGAGTGGAAAGAGTAGTAGTGGAAGAAATGCAGGCTTTGATAAAAAATGACACTTAGGATGTGGTCAACTTACCACAAGGAAAAAAACCTATGGGGTGCAAATGGGTCTTCACCGTAAAATATAAGGCTAATGGAATAGTTGATCGTTATAAAGGTCGTCTGGTTGTTAAGGGATTTACTCAAATCAATGGGGTTGACTACATAGAGCCTTTTGCACTTGTGGCAAAATTAAACACAATTCAAGTTCTATTGTCATTATCAGCAAATCAAACTGGACACTTCAACAACTTGTTATAAAGAATGCATTTCTCAATGGAAAGTTAGATGAAAAAGTCTTCATGATACTACCTCCAATTTTTTGTAAACAGGGGAGGAAAACATGGCGTTTAAACTCAAGAAGTTCCTCTATGGTCTCAAATAGTCACTCAGGGTTTGGTTTGATAGATTTGCAAAGGTAATAAAAGGTTAAGGATACCAACAAGGACAGTCAGATCACAGTTTGTTCTTTCAATAATTTTAAGAGGGGTTAAAAACTATTTTGATTTTATATGTTGATGATATAATCCTAACGGGAATAATTTAGCTGAGATTGAAAGACTTAAGAAAACTCTAACCACTGAGTTTGAAGTAAGAGATTTGGGACAGCTATGATACTTCTTGGGTATGGAAATTGTTAAGTTAAAAGAAGGCATTAGTGTGTCTCAACAAAATGTCTTTGACCTTATACCAAAACTGGTATGTTTGGAAGCAAACTTAATGACACTCCAATCGAAGCAGGAAAGAAAATAGAAGTTAATAACAGACCAGTTATCGAAGACAAGTATCAGAGATTAGTTGGAAAGCTGACTTATCTGTCACACGCAAGACTTGACATTACATTTGCAGTTAGTGTAGTTAGTCAACACATGCATTCACCAACAGAAGTGTACTTAGATGCCGTATACAAGATTCTTAGATATCTCAAGGGGTCTCCAGAGAAGGGGCTATTTTTCAAGAAAAGTGAAGGTAGAGAGAAATTTTTACAGATGCAGATTGGGCAGGTTCAGTGGAGGACAAGAGATCTACTATTGGATATTGCACATTTGTTTGGAAAAATATAGTAACTTGGAGAAGTAAAAAAAAAAAATGTAGTAGTTAGGAGTAACGCTGAAGCTAAATTTCGAGCAATTGTACAAGGAATATGTGAAGGATTTTAATCGAGAAAACTCTTGGAAGAACTACAGAGCAAAACAGCTTCAATTAAAGCCTATTGTGACAACGAAGCTGTCATCAATATTTCGCTCGATCCAGTTCAACATGATCAAACTAAGCACATAGAGGTCGATACACTTTATCAAAGAAAAAGTTTAAGATGTAATTATTTGCATGATTTATATTCCTACAACAAAATAAACGGCAGATATCTTTACCAAAGAGCTTTCGCAACAAAGTTTCGATGATTTCGTTTGCAAGTTGGACATGATTAATGTTATGATTTAACTTAAAGAGGAGCGTGAAAAATCCGAAATTGTTAGGATTTTATTCCTATCTTTTAGTGTTTGAAGTGTATATATCCTTTAGTGTATATCCTTTATTTCTTTAGAACTGTGTGTATCTTTTAGTGTTAGGATTTATATTTAGATTTGATTTATTTTCTTTATTCTCATAATTGTATTATAAATAGGTGTTCTGGCTGTATTGGTTATAATAAGAAATAAAAACGTATTTTATTTATTCAATTTTCAACAAGTAAACGTAACAAACTACATTGAGTAAAGGAAAAATTTGTTGTAATAACATAACAAGCTAACTAACTCTATGCCATATCAGCACCGCTAGAATCTTCAGTTGTGCAAGGGTCCATACCATTGTTAAATGCATCTAGTCAAATGTCATCTCACATCTGTAGCCAATGGGCAGCCGTCTTTCCAAAGTTCTAATGCAGGAGAATTGTCTACTTTTTTTTTTCCTTTCCTTTCTAGCCAATGTCGTTTTATTTTGTTCACTGTTGTAGCTACTTTACTTTGTCCTTCATTTGTTATAAGTTTGTTAGGACCATTTTGTCTATTCTACTGAGCTGGATATAGCCAGAAAGCAGATAATTTAGTGGAGGGGACAGAATAAATCTTTGTTGCTTTGTTGCATGTTTTTGGAGATTGAATTGTTGAATTGAATCTTAGTACCAGAGTTCTTTTTCTCCAGCTGCCTTTTTTCGATACATCTACATTAAGTTCCCTTTTGAAGGGTTCTCCTGCTTTAGGCTTCACTATAACATATAATTACAACATCAGGTACTTTCCTTTTTTGAAACATCGTCCCATTGTACCTGAGTGTCTCGTCAGCTCTTTATGTAGTGAAATGAGGTGCCATGCGTCTTTAATAAAACTTTTGCTGCTTGGAGAATTTCTAATAAGATCTTTGCTAAATCAGCTAGCAAAAACCTCTGCTAAATTGGTGAAGGAACTGGTAGATCTTGCCCTGAACATGTTAAACCACGGAAAGAAAGTCTTTGTGCTCTTGCATATATGCATCGACACTATTTTTCTATTTTGCTAGCCTTTTGTGTTACGTATTTCATCCCTTTTTCTAATAACCAGGGTATTAATTCAAATGTGAAATGGAGTTTTTATCTTGCAGTGCTGAGTTTATTGCAACAAATGGCTGAAAATTTCACTCAACTTTTAGGTACATATGCTACATTCCACTTTTCTGAAATTTTCCTCAAAGTATCTGTTGTATTTTATTTTTATATCTTAATTTTTTCCCCTTTCTTATCAATTAATGTAGGTATCAAGCATATATATCAAATGAAATGGGTTCACATTCACTGCAATGAACTTCTAAAACTTATGTGTGAAATGATAAATTCACACCGTAAGCAATTCCAAGCTTCTTCAATATCTAATGCAATCTTCCAAGCTATAGATCATGGGATCGTTGAGTTTGTGAATGGCATATTAAAAGAAAGGCCAGGTCTTGTGTGGGATGTCAAGGATGACATGGCAAGGAACATATTTATGCATGCCACTCAGTGTCGTCAAGAAAAAATCTTTAGCCTTATACATGGGACACATGTAAAAGAAGTATTTCTCATTTACTCCGATCGTTTCGGGAACAACATACTACATATAGCAGGAACGTTAGCACCTTATGCACAACTGAATCGTATCTCTGGTGCAGCTTTACAAATGCAAAGCGAATTACAATGGTTTAAGATATATTGATCTCTACCTTTTTTCCCCCTCAATATTGTTTGATATTTGTCTGTATGTGATGTCTATGTTAAAGTTGATGAAATGAGAATCTATATACAGTTCCATTTGCTTGTAACAAAGTGTTACTGTCTAAGACTTCTTGTGTTTTAGTTTTAGTTTTTAAGAAATGGACTTGGACACAATGAAAATTGAGTTTGGTGCAGAATCAAGGTACTTTATTTTGAGAAAGGCGCACTTTGGTATGATCACCATTCTCATAAGGTTTCCGTCTACTACAAGCATTTAAATAAAATTGTAGGAGAAGGTTAAATTTTCGAATCGATTGAACAATATGCCTAGAAAATGGGAAACATTTTCACACTTGTTGCATGTGACCCAGAACTATAAGTGAAATGGGTGTCATATTTTCCAGTCGTTGTTATGACTTTCCCTAGTTGGGCATACGTCAAAATTCTAAAGAAGCACGAAAAGCATGATCTTTTATTTTACTAAATTTAAACAATAGATAGTTTTAAAGAAATGCTAATGAAGAGATCATTGAAGTGATTGATATGATATCATATAATAACAAATTAGAATGATAAAATTTTAACTTAAAACAAATTAATCCTTAGAATGCCTTGTCTCTATATATATTCTTTTGTTGCAATCATTTTTATTTATTTGTCAAACAAATTAATGTAGGAGATTGAGGCACTTGTACCACCTAAGTGTTTAGAAGCTGTAAACAAGGCAAATAACATGACGCCTCGCGATCTATTTACTGAAAATCATAAGGATTTGGTGAAAGAGGGTGAGAAGTGGATGAAAGAGACGGCTACTTCATGCACTGTTATAGGGGCGTTGATAGTAACTATCATGTTCACTGCAGCATTTACTGTACCAGGTGGAAATGATGGAGATACAGGTTATCCCATATTTTTACAAAAGAAGTCGTTTATGGTTTTTATAATAGCAGATGCTATATCGCTCTTTTCTTCGACAACTTCAGTGTTGATGTTTTTAGGAGTCCTTACCACACGTTGTGCTGAAGAAGATTTCCTCAAATCATTGCCTAGTAAGTTGATTCTAGGCCTTTCCACCCTTTTTCTTTCTATTGCAACTATGATGGTATCATTTTCTGCCGCCCTTTTCATTATGCTTCAGACACAATCTTGGATTCTCATTCCAGTCATTTTGTTAGCTTCTATTCCTATCTCCTTATTTGCATGGATGCAATTTCCCCTTCTAGTTGAGATTTTTATTTCTACTTATGGAACCAGCATTTTTGAGCACAAGGTCGACCGTTGGTTGTATCCTTAAATCGTACCAGCCTGTGTTTATCCTATTCATATTATTGAAGAATATGTATTAAGGTTCTAAGACCTCAATTATGTATCAAACAATTTAGTCATACTTATCAAAGGAAGAATTCAAACTGTGTCAATGATAGTTGGTGTGTAGATAATAGTGTGATACTATATACTACAAATAACAGCTAGCTAGGTATGATCACAACTATGATAACAACATGACATGAGTTGCATTAGCATGAACATGAAAATTAATGAAATTGGTCCCGTGGTTTCATATTTAATCCAACCGGAGGCAGGAACAAAATTTCAAAAAAAAAAAAAAAAAAAAAAAAAAAGGAAAAAAATAAATAATTCATATTTCGTCCAAAAATAACACAAGCCTCTCATATAGACTGCACTTCTTCATTTGGATGAACTTTGTCCAAATATTCGGATGAACGATACTTCACTTAATGGTCAGTAGATGGATTAACTACGGTAAATTGCTGGTCAGCAATGGTCAATAAAAATCTAATCTAAGTCATGACCAGTCAACCTTAGTCAACAATCAATCAACTTTGTTACAAATGAAGGAATTTTATCTAAAATATGCTGTTGGTATGCCCAATGTTTAAAATTCTCCTAAAAGGTTCAAAAGTTTATAAACAGGCTTTTTAAAACTGTCTACATGTTGACAAATTGCTTTAAATTTTTTTGATTTTGATCAAATCTAGTTAATTTTGGTCATATTCGGTCGATTTCAATCAATTTTGGTCGGTTTAGTTTATTTTGGTGATACATGGTCAATTTTGGTGGGTTTTGTCCGACTCATAGAGGACTCATAAAGGAGAAGAAAAACAACTAGCTAGTGTTCCTTCTAGTAAATGAAGAGCCTATTTTTAAACTTTTCCACAAATTTGGACATTTTAAAACTATGGGGGTCAAGCCAAAGCCTATTATAAATAAATTCCAAAAATGAAAAAGCCAAAAGTATTTAACCTTTTAACCAATTATATACACCCCTAATTACATGCACTTAAATAAAAATATAATCAATTGGGAAGCAAAATAAATGTACCATACCAATATCTTGACGCATGATTGCTGCAATGTGGATATGGACTGTGTTCTTATTTGGAGTCGGTCATTAGTCAAGATCTTGGTCCTCATTTAGAATGCTGGTAGTCTTTCCTTTTGTTTCTTCCTTGTGTATAGTATGTGGCATATAGCCATTTGTCGTCATGGTATCCTGGACGGACAATTGAGTATCACTAATGATCAGCTTCAAGTTTGCATCTAAAATTGAGATGAGGGAATTGAGTTTATTGACGCAATATAGAGCGTTTTCTATATTAGAGTAATTTTTGACACAAATTACTGTACGACGGCATTTTGTGTATGTTATATTACTTCTTTACCCTTAATCTAGAAATTACATCTCCCTAGTTTATGATTTCGTCTCTAGAGCGAACCTCACTAATTGACTTAATGAATGAATGAATTAAAGATAGGACAGAAAGATCAGAGAACAAACCCAAGTAAGTAAAGCATATGGTGATAAACTGAGATACTCTGTTTTGACTAGGCAAAACAGAGTATACAAACCCAAATAAGTAAAACATTCCAACTTAGCAAGAATTGAAGAATAATATACAAATTCAGATAACATACAAACACATTAAATTTATTAGAATGAGAATGTCTAAAACAAATTCTACAATTTTTTGCAAACTCTAAAAAACAGGAAGAAAAATAGATTCTACAATTTTCTACGAGGTATGTAACGCTTGTTTGTTCTAATATGTAAACTGTGTTACATACTATATAAATTGTGTTACATACTATGCAAACATGAATGTAAACTGTAACAGGTATGTAAACTATTTACATACTATGTTAAATGAGTCTGTAACATGTTTACATACATGATCTCTAGTATGTAAATTGTGTTACATACAGGTATGTAAACTGTATTACATACTATGTAAACTATTTACATAATATGCAATGTAACAGGTATGAATTAGAGTTAAAGGATAGTTTTGTAATTTATCTAATTTTGATAGAACTAAAACGCACAATTTTGGTCCTATTATTGCTAGTATTGAAAAATTTAACTTTAATCAGAATATAAGTTATTTAGATAAATCACTTGGAATTAATATATGAGTGGCTTCCATTTTTGACCCGTTCAGATTACCTTCCACTTTTGATCCCTTAGCCAACTTATATTGAAAACAGAACACATATACAAAATTAAAACTCGCTTGAATAGTATATATAGACTAAAACTTTTCTTAGATGCATAACTTGACTTATTTATGCTTCAGTGACTGTTCAACATGTTGTTGGGCTCCGATAACCTTTGTGTTTTTTAACACATGTAAAAAAAAAAAAATTTCTTAATACGTATTCTCAAAAGTAGTAAGGAGATTAAAAATAAAAGCATCTCTTGAGGGGTTATCTCATATAATATTCTCTAAATATATAGCACCATATATAAACATTCAAATTTGTGTAGATAAGGGTAGTTTGTAAATTAGTTCAATTTTAATGAGACCATAACATGAATTGAATTCAACAAGAATAATAGTATTCAGGATTACTTGAACGGTTACTTGCATGGATTATTTAAGTTTGTTTTTGGCTTGTTTAAACCAATATTTACATATATATTGTAATTTTTCAATGAAGAGTGCTGAGATCTCATAGCTTTTGGCAAAAAATAGTGTAATTTCATAATTTTCAATTGAAGTAATTTAGTCCCCATATCTTTGTAAAAAACGTGCACTTTAACTTCAAAAAATAGGACTAAAGTTCACTTTTTACACGAAAGGTGTAAGACTAAAGTGCACATTTTACAAATGTGTGAGACAAAAATGTTTAAATTAAAAACAATGATACTAAAATGCTTCCATTGATAACGATAAGACTAAACTACTCATTTACTTAAAGTTATGAGGCTGTCAGCATCCCTCTTAAGTTTTCACAAAATTTTGAATCTAATTAGGAGAATAAAATCTTTGAACAAAAATCAAATCATCCCATTGCATGAACAATAGTAAGGTTAATACCACAAGTGTATTACAAAATGACTCAACCAAGAATTATAAAATTTTTATTTTTATTGCAAACAATGTTGTGAGTCATACCACCATATGTTATTCTATTTCAAAAGACTTGTGCCTAAATTTTAGTAAATGAATATTTAGATTTGAACCTCATATAATTGTTATTAGTGGTAATATATGATACTTACAAAAATAGCTAGAAAGAATTAAATTATAACAACTATTACAAAACTAGACATTTAAGTCCTCATTTATAGTAAGGTCTATGATATAACCAACTTAAAATGAATTTAGCATTGGAGGTTGGTATAACCGGCCTTTTCAAGTTGGTTGTACTTTAGAAAAATCAAGTTATTATACTTGGGTTAACTTGGTAGTGTTGATCAATTGGGATTGAAATGAGCTATTGTTCTAGACTATTAAGTGGTTGTTTTTTTTAAAGGGTTTTTTTAATGTAAGGTTTTGAGTATAATGTTGTTGTTCTATAAATGTTTCTATACCATCATGACATTGCGTGACATTAGATGTTGAAGGGCATTGCAATGATTGGTGTGATGATCCAAGAGTTTGTGCAACAAACTTGAATGTTCGGTGCCAAGACTCTCCAAGTCTAGGCCAACCTATTGTCATTTGAGTATAAAACATGACCAAATATCTATGATGAACATTTTATATGTATGCATGAAAAGGTTTGATATGATATGGGTATGAAATATTTTTGTTTGGTATAGGACCAGACCTTATGTTGCTACCAGATGGACCACGTAGAGACCCACATTAACTATAGGCCCAACCCAACAGTAACTCAAAAATTTGAACTTCAGCCCATGTAATGAGCTCTAGACAGTATAGACAAGGCCCAGCTCGCGTAATGAGCTCTAGATCGTTGGAACAAAGCCTAAATTGCGTAACAAGCTCTAGACTGTATGAACAAGGCCCAGCCAAGATCTACATTGTTGGAACCTCGTAGTCTAAAACAAGTCAGAGAGTTAGTCCGTATAGAGGAAGAACAAACTCATTGCCCCAAATTGACAACCCGTACAAGCAGTTAATGAACACTATTTTGACCTATATTTTGCTATATTTTTAAGCATTATTTTTATATTTTATTTTATTTTATTATTTTTGTGTTTTGAAAGGTTTTTATGTGTTTTGTAGGTTTTTGGACTCTTGGAAGAATATTGGATTAAAATGACTCAAAAAGAGTGAAAATGGAGTAACAAAAGCCAGAGAATGTAAGCCTTACATTTGGAGTCAACAATTATATAAGGGTTACATATAAGGCTAGCACAACAAGGCGTGCCGCGGTGAGGAGCTCTCGGGTTTCATTTTGGGAAACCAAAATCAACGCGCACTGCGGCAGAAGAAAATGCACGCCGCAGCGAGGAGGTCTCTGTTTTGTATTCCAGCCCATAAATTCAACATGCACTGCAGCAGGAAATTTTGTGTGCTGCGGCCTGCGTGCCAAAATTGCCTAGAAATCCTAACACGCATTTGCCACTTCACTCCTCCTATAAATACCACATTATACCTCTCCTAAACAGAAGTTTTCATAGCCAATTTCCTCCTTCCCTTAGCTGCTGTGACAGCAAGGGTTTCCACCCAAAATCCACTCAAAATCAATAGAAGACCCTCCATTATTGAAGCTACTCCAAGGGATTGAGAAAAGGGACCAACTGACTTCAAGATTTTGGAGCTAGAGGATTCATTAGGATATTTTTATTGTAAATATTTTTCTTCTCTTTGATTTTGTGTTTGTCTCTCATGACTAAATTGATTGACACCAATTTAGTTATGGTTGGCTAAATTATGTATTTGGGATATTAGTATTGCTTCCAATGATTGGAAAAATAATTTTGTAATTTAATGATATTTGAGTCTTGGATTTATTTCTTATTCATGTTCTTAATATTTCTTATTATAAATTAAAGATGGGCCAAATCTTGATTTGTAATTGGAGTTGATTGTACATTATGAACAAGAGCCTAATTTGATTGCATTGATTTGTGTTAGATTAGGTAATTATAATATTTCCTTGACCTAATTCCAATTGATTAGTTAACGGTCCGGATCAAAGATGTTAATTAATTGATTGTAGTGAAAATTGCTATTGATTTGGGATTTTCTAGGTTTAGCAAAAAAATCATTAAATCTGACTTTAAATTGAATTGCTTAATTTGTTCTTTTCATGAATAGATAGCGAACTAAGATTTTCATATACATCCATCATCCCTACATTGGTTGTGATTATTTTTATTTGCATTTTATTTTAGTTATTAAATTAATTTAGAAATTTATAATCTTTTCTGCAACCGAAAATTGTTAGAATGTTTAGGATTGTTTGTTTGAATGAATAAGAAAATAAATAAAGTTTTAAAACCACCGTAATTCCTTGAGAGACGATCTTGTGAGTATACTTATCACTAATTACAAGTGATTCGTGCACTTGCGAGCTTTTTATAAAATAAAAAATTTGACTATCAAATTTTTGTGCATCAACAATCTATTAGTCCGTCCTTATGTATTTTCAATCAACATAAAATATCTCAGACAAACATCAAACAAATATTGTAAGTCGTCCTCCTAACTCTTAGCAGTTACATGATCAATCAAATAACTTTCACCCCGAATTGGGACATCCCAATTGAGAAAACATCTCTCAACCTGATCAGGAACACTCCAGCCAACATGACGAATCTTTGAACCAAGGAAATGCCTCTCATCACCACCACAGTTAACTCTAGCCTGCACAAATCAACTGATTACCCCAGGCAAATCAAAATGGACTCCCAAACCAAGCTGACCCTATTGTTCAACATCTCCATTCAATGCTTAACAATCAACCTAAAATGACAACATACCGAAGGCAGTTCCAAGACAATTTAGCTTTATGTAGAGAGCTATGGATCAGATGAGACAGGATAATCTAAGAGCTGTGCAAGATGCTAGCTCTGCAATTTTACAATGAACCTCAAAGATGCCAACCAAAATATATTCAAGGAGAGCTTGATGACATTTAAGCTAATGAAGCAAGTAACTCAGATGAACCTGAGCACCAATGAGCCACACGTGTAGGAGCCCAACGGACTATTGGAACCTAGAAAAATGTTACAACCCCTCCTAAACATAAGACATAGATTGCACTGCCTCCTAAAGAAATAAAGGAAGTGACTATGGAATGGGAAAATAGGATGAAACAAATGGAGGAGGAGCAGCTTAAGAAACAACAGGGAGGTAGGATGAAACATGACATCGATAAAGTTTGCCACTAGTTAGCCATATCACCATTCAACGATGAAATTAAATCAACCATTCCTCTAATGAAGTACAATGCCCTTTGATTCTCAACTTATCGAGACACGAAAGATCATGTAGATTATGTGCTGCACTTTAAGACATAAATGGCCTAAACCGCTACCTCCCAACAAATGAGAGGCCATGATGTGCAAAACCTTTGCTTCCACTTTGCACGATAATGCCCAAGAATGGTTTAATGACTTGCTTGCAAAAAGTATCTCAAGCTTTAGTGACTTTGTTAGGGGTTTCATTACTAATTACGCCAACAATAAACCTATGAAGAAGGAGTTGCATCACTTATTCTCTATCACTAAAGACCTAAATAAGATTGATGAAGTTTTATGAAGCTATTCAAAGCTAAAAAGTTGGAAATATTAGACAGTCCAGACTCTATTGCCATTGAAGCTGTTCGAAAGGGAGTGTTACAGCCATCCAACCTGTTTGAAGAGTTAACATAAACAACACCTAGGTTATTGGAAGCCATTTATAAGAAGGCTCTTAAGTTCGTGAACTTAGAAAGAAAAATGGGAACTAGACAGAACAAGGAAAGAAGAAATATTGGTGAAAAAGAAGATAAGTTTGTCAAACCAAAAATTGGCAGAATTGAAAAGGAGAGAGGCAGGGAAAGGCATGTCTCTCCACCCTTTCAACATAGGCAATCCGAGATGAGAAATGTTGGACCATGGGGAAGGTTATTGTCCCCATTCCACAAACCACTACTCAGAGTGTTGATGAACACTATTTTGATCTACTATTTGTTATGTTTTTAAGTGTTTATTTTGCATTTAATCTCGATATAATCTTGTTTTGGAGGGTATTCTATTGTTTTACAGGTCAAAGTAGGTTTGGAAAGAAATGTGGAAAAAGAGAGCAAAAATGAAGTAAAAATGTCTAAATATGTAAGCCTTACATTAGGTGCCATTCATTGCGTAAGCCTTACATCGAGAATCAGCAAAGCATGTACATATGTGTACATACCATGTACACTATTACACGCAAGGCGCGCCGCGGCGAAGGAACTGTGTGCCGCGGCGAGAGGCTCTTGGGTTGAAACATGAAAATCATCAAAACATTGTGCGCCGCGGCGAGGAAAAGTTATGCCGCGGCGAGGAGGTTTCTGCTTTGGACCCAAAATCATGAACACATTACGCGCCGCGGCGAGGGAAAGTTATGTCGTGGCGGGGAGGTTTCTGTTTTTATTCGTAAATCAATATCACATGTGCGCCGCGGCATGGACTCCTCCTGGGCCACGAGATTTACAGATTGATTGGAAACCCTTACAAGGAAAGAAAAAAAACCTAATTGGACACAACATCCTCTCCAGCCTCCAACAGATTATAGATTATTCAGCCTCCACCAACTCGTGAACAGTAGCATGAATAGTGCTTTTCTTCTTCTTCTCCACATTCTTTAGAGAGAAAATTACTCCATTAATGCTCCTCCATTGAAGCTCCATCAACAACCTTGAAGAAGGTGATCATCCAACATCAAGGGCTTGTTTTAAAAGTGGAAGTGGGGTAATTTATTGTTTGTAATTTCTTTTCTCTTTAAGAATTCATAGAATGTTATTTGTAATGAAAAATATTGATTTGGATTTCATTATGAGTAGCTAAACTCTTTATGTGTGGGATTTTGGTGATGTAACTATGATTGGATGATTGATTGTGTGGATAATTTTATGATTAAGTAATTTAATTCATGGTCATTGTTTTTAATACGTATGTTCATCAATTATTTCTGGCCAATTTGATTTGTGAATCTATGAAACATTTTAGGGTTGAGTTTTAGAAACGCCATCTGAATTCAATTGAGCACTCTTGAGCATGAGCCTAGTTTAAGTGCATTGATTTGTCTTGAATTAGGTGATTAAACTATTTTCCTAGGTTTAAGGCTAATTAACTAATTAACGGTCTGGATCAAAGAAGCTAATTAGTTAATTAAGGGAAAATCACCATTGATTTGGGATTTTCTAAGGTTAGAGAAAATAATCATTAAATTCTACTTTTTCGTGCTTAATTGTCAAAACCACATAAATCAACTCAGCCATGATTAGTTTACTAACCAATTTCCCACACTCGTTCATCTCATCGTTTCAACAAAACTTTCACGCACTTACTTTTATTGTTTTAGAATTTTTATGATTTTAGAAACCATTTACAAAACCAACCTTCGATTAGAGTGTTTAGAATTTATTTTATTGTTACGTTTTGGATTACATTTGACTCTTTTGAAAACCACCGCAATTCCTTTGAGAGACGATCTTAGGAGTATACTTGTCGCTTACTACAAGTGACTCGTGCACTTGCGAGCTTTTATAAATTACAAAATTTGGTTATCAAGTTTTTGTGCATCAAGTTTTTGGCGCCGTTACCGGGGAATTGGCGTTTTTGAAATTGTTATTTGTTTTCTTTTTAGTTCACTATTCAATCTTTATTTTTTCTTGTTTTTGTGTTTTTGTTACTCGTTAGAGTCGTATAGTGTCTGGTGCTCTGATTTTTTTTGTTGTTTTTGATTGTGCATGCACGGTAGGAGATCTCTTGGAAATCCACTCGTGCCGTTCATAGATAACGTCAACAGGAGACGAGCACATTTGAGACCATTCGGCGCTAACATTTTGGAGGACGAGCAACCACCAACAATGGGAGAAAATCTACCTCCACACAGAGAGATGACGATGAAGGAGTATGCAAGGCCAATCATTGGCACTGCAACTTCTTGCATCCAACTAGGGGAAGCAGCTCGAAATTATGAGCTTAAAAACATACATTTTAATATGTTACCGTCTTTTTATGGGATTCCTAACGAAGATCCTCTAACTTTTATTCGTGACTTTTATGCAACTGTGCAGACTTTTCCGCTACAGGGGCTAAATGAGGATCAGCTGAGGATGAGATGTTTCCCGTACACGCTTAAAGACAAAGCTAAGTCATGGCTTATGACTCTTCCACCTGGATCTCTTTCAACTTGGGACTCAGTGTTCAACAAGTTCATGGAAAAATTCTACTCCCACCAAAAGACTGCGGACTTAAGGACCAAAATTGTAACGTTCTCCCAAATGGACGGAGAACCATTTCATGAGGCATGGGATCGTTTCAAATCGCTTCTGATACAGTGCCCACACCATCATTTTCCTTTGCAACTCCAGAACCAATTCTTCTATGACGGATTGACACAACAGTGCCAATTCACTGTGGATAATGCAGCGGGAGGAGCAATGGGAGAGAAAACCGCTAATGAGACATATGACTTATATGAGATGTTGGGTGCTAATTCCCAACAAAAGAGCTCTAGAGGACGGCGGATGGGAGTTAACGAGGTAGCTCCGGGAAATGATATGGCAATGCAAATTGCAGAGCTTACAAAACAAATCGCACTCCTCACCTCCAAGAACACACCAACTCAAGAGGTATGCGGTATTTATAGTACGTACGGACATGGTGCTAACATTTGTCCTTTTGTTTGTGATCAAAATGCAGGTACAAGTTATGAGCAAGCTAACGCTATGGAGGGATACCAACCAAGGCCAAGGAATGATCCCTACTCGAACACGTATAATCCTGGTTGGAGAAGTCATCCCAATTTCTCTTGGAAGGGAAGTAACAATCAAGGCTATGCTCAGAATAACTTCCCACATCATCCAAACAACAACAATTCACAACCTACTCTTCCTAACAAACCAAGCTTGGAAGACAACTTGAACGCATTCATCCAAGTTAGTCGGGAAAATCAAATGAAGAGTACTCAGAGATTGGACTCGTTGGAGGCTTCGATGAAAAGGGTTGAAGGCCAAGTAGGTCAATTGGCGGAGCATCTCCAACGTCAAGAAAAAGGAAAACTACCGAGCCAACCCGAGAAAGCGAAGGCGATCACGGTCTTTCGCAGTGGTAAGATCGTAACTAAAAATTTACCTGAAATATCTAATGATCTACATTTTAATGCAGGAAACGTGGAAGAAGGCAGTGTAATACCTAAGGAGAATGATACACCCAAGGCTAGGGAAGGTGAACTTTCAAAGGAATCAAATGGAGAGTCATCTACCGCTCCCCAATTGCACAAATCACCTGAGCCTTACCGACCTCCGGTACCTTTTCCACACCGTCTCAAGGACGATAAACAGGATAAGCAATTTTCTGATCTTTTTAACATGCTTTCTAAAGTTCAAATAAATTTGCCCTTATTGGATGTTATTAGAAATGTGCCTTCCTATGCAAAGTTTTTCAAAGATCTAAATACTAGGAAGAGAAAGTATGGTTTAAATGAAAGGATAGTTGTGTCTGAAATTTCTAGTTCGATTCTTCAACAACGTTTACCACCTAAACTTAAGGATCCCGGGAGTTTTAACATTAACATTACTTTGGGGAATAAGAAAGTGGTACGAGCCATGCTAGATTTAGGTGCAAGCATAAACTTAATGCCATATTCGATTTATTTGCAACTAGGTCTAGGGGAATTGAAACATACTACCATGTCCCTACAATTAGCTGATAGATCTGTGAAATATCCTAAGGGAATGGTAGAGGACTTGCTTGTACAGGTTGATAAACTGATTATACCTGTAGATTTTGTTGTGTTGGATATGCAGGAGAATCCATCTATGGACAAAGAACACACCATTCTTCTTGGTAGGCCATTTATGGCCACTACTAAGACAATTATAGATGTCCATAGTAGAAAAGTCTAACTATGACAGTTTTGGGGGAAACTGTCAATTTTAGAGTATTTGATTCCTCCCCTTTACCTTCTATATCCTCAATTGATGAATGTTCTTCTGTTGACCATATTGATAATCTTGTTTATGATGCCTTTTTGCAGGATGAAGTTAAGGACGGACTTGAATATGCTTTAACAGTTGATAGGATAGAGAAGGAATTGGATGATGAAACTAAGGGTTACTTAGAGTTGTTAGATAATGCTGAATCATTAGAAGAACCAAGTATACCCTTAGAGTTACCCAAAACCCCATCTAGGGAAGACAATGCTCCACCTAAGCTTGAGTTGAAAGATTTGCCAAAACACCTTAAGTATGTATTTTTGGGTGAGGGGGACACTTATCCTGTCATAATTTCATCTACCTTGACCCGAACCCAAGAACGAGCGCTAGTGAATATACTTAGGAAACATAAGAAAGCCATAGGATGGAGCATTGATGATATTAGAGGTATTAGTCCCACCATGTGTATGCATAAGATAAATCTTGAGGACAATACCAAACCTATGAGAGAAGCCCAAAGGAGACTTAATCCTATTATGCAAGAGGTAGTGAAAACGGAAATTTTAAAACTCTTGGAAGTTGGGGTTATCTACCCTATTGCGGATAGCAAATGGGTTAGCCCGGTACATGTGGTACCGAAGAAATCTGGGATAACTGTGATAAAGAACGATAAAAATGAGTTAGTGCCCACAAGATTGATCACGGGATGGAGAATGTGCATTGATTTTCGTAAATTAAATTTATACACAAAAAAAGATCATTTTCCTCTTCCTTTTATTGATCAAATGCTTGAACGTTTAGCAGGGCATGATTTTTACTGTTTTCTTGATGGTCTTTCAGGTTATTACCAAGTGCCCATCGCTCCGAAAGATCAGGAGAAGACCACATTCACGTGCCCATTCGGGACATTTGCCTTCAGGAGGATGCCATTCGGTCTTTGCAATGCCCCCGCCACATTCCAACGATGCATGATTTCAATATTCTCGGATATGGTGGAGAAATGCATAGAGGTATTTATGGATGATTTTTCAGTTTTTGGAGATTCATTTGATGATTGCCTGAATAACTTGACTCGCGTGCTTGAACGTTGTATTGATTGTAACTTGACCCTTAGTTGGGAAAAGAGTCATTTTATGGTTCAGCATGGCATTGTATTAGGACATGTTATTTCAAGTAGAGGCATTGAGGTGGATAGGGCAAAAATTGATCTAATAGCCAAACTTCCACCTCCCATTAATGTTAAGGGAATTAGGAGTTTTCTTGGGCATGCGGGTTTTTATAGGAGATTTATTAAGGATTTTTCCAAGATAAGTCGTCCCCTATGCAACCTTTTAGCTAAAGATGTTTCTTTTGTTTTTGATGATGATTGCTTGACTGCTTTTAATGTTTTGAAAGAAAAATTAACTTCTGCACCCATTATCATGGCACCTGATTGGTCACTCCCCTTTGAGATTATGTGTGATGCGTCTGATTTTGCCATAAGGGCTGTTTTAGGTCAACGAGTGGATAAGCGTTTGCATGTAATTTACTATACTAGTAAAACTCTAAATGACGCTCAACTTAACTACTCAACCACCGAAAAAGAATTTTTGGCTATTGTGTTTTCTCTTGATAAGTTTAGATCTTATTTAGTAGGATCTAAAGTAATTGTGCATTCAGACCATGCTGCTTTGCGTTATTTGTTAAGTAAACCGAATGCTAAGCCTAGACTAATTCGGTGGGTTTTGTTGTTACAAGAATTCGACTTAGAAATCAAGGATAAAAAGGGAACGAAAAATGTGGTAGCTGATCATTTATCTAGGTTGATTTCTGACTTTGACACTACTGAGAGTGACAAAGATATTGCTATTGTTGAGACTTTTCCTGATGAGCAGTTATTTTCTGTGGGTCCAAACCCTTGGTACGCTGATATTGTAAATTTCCTTGCTAGCGGTTTGTTGAGGCCTAACATTTCTTTTCAGGAAAAGAAAAGATTTTTTCATGTGTGCAGGCAATACTTCTGGGATGATCCATATCTATTCAAGATTTGTCAAGACCAAGTCATCCGGAGGTGTGTGCCGGAAGAGGAGCATGCAAGTATCTTAACTTTCTGTCATGAACTTCACTGTGGAGGGCATTTTGGCGGAAAGAAAACTGCTATTAAGGTACTTCAATCTGGTTTTTATTGGCCTACACTGTTTAAAGATGCCTATAATTTTTGCATGCGCTGTGATAGATGTCAGAGAACAGGTAACTTAAGTAGACGTAATGAAATGCCTCTGACATATAATCTTGTTGTTGAGTTGTTTGATGTGTGGGGAATTGACTTTATAGGTCATTTTCCCCTTTCTTCTGGTTTTGAGTATATCTTAGTTGCTGTTGATTATGTGTCCAAGTGAGTAGAGGCTATACCCACTAAGTCTAATGATGCTAACTATGTTGTGAAGTTCTTGAAGGAAACAATATTTAGCAGGTTTGGCACACCAAGGGCAATAATCAGTGATGGAGGGAGCCACTTCTGCAACAAACTTTTTGATGGATTGTTGAAAAAGTACAACATCACACATAAAGTGGCTACTCCCTACCACCCACAGACATCGGGACAAGTTGAAGTGAGTAACCGGCAAATTAAGGGTATTTTGGAACGTACAGTGCGACCTTCAAGGAAGGATTGGGCTTCGAAGCTCAATGACGCATTATGGGCTTACCGTACGGCATACAAGACACTTATTGGGATGAGCCCATATCGGTTAATTTATGGCAAAGCATGCCATTTGCCCGTTGAGCTTGAGCACAAGGCCTATTGGGCAATCAAGCAGCTGAACATGGATTGTCAACAAGCAGGTGAAAAACGCTTACTTCAACTTGATGAGCTTGAAGAGATTCGAAATGAAGCATATGAGAATGCTAAGATTTACAAAGAACGCACAAAGCGTAATCATGACAAAGGGCTCGTTGGTAAGTCTCTCTATCCTGGAATGCAAGTACTTTTATTTAACTCTCGTCTTAAACTTTTTCCAAGAAAGCTTCGATCAAGATGGAGTGGACCATACAAGATTGTGGAAATCTTTCCACATGGAGCTGTTGAGCTAATCAATCCCAACACACAAGCAACTTTCAAGGTGAACGGACATCGTGTAAAGCCTTACTTGGAAGGAGTCGTTCACCGTAGAGATGTGGAGTGCATTGAACTGCATGCACCTTAGCTATGAGCATTGTCTTGCTAAGACGTTAAACTAGGCGCTTGGTGGGAGGCAACCCACCGTTTTAGGTACTATCTATCTTTTCTTTTACCTTCATTAAGTTTAATTTAATTTTCTGTTTGCCCTTCTAAATTCTTTTCTGAACATGTGTGTAGTTGAAAACCTTGAGGACAATGTTTAGTTTAGGTTTGGGGGTGCATTTTGCATTTTTGGTTGGTAACAACATTTTCATGCTTTTAGTCAATTTTTGATGAATAACTAGTCTTTATGCATTGTTTATCTGATTTTTAAAATATTTGAGGTTTGTTGTAAGGATCGGTTTTAATTTACAATCTGTTTTTCATGCTTTTGATGTTGAAACTGAGATGAACCCAAATCTTGTGTATAGGAATTGAATAGTGGAGACTACCTTGTGAGAATATTTTTGAGCCCTTAACGTTTTATTCGGAGAGATAAATATTCTTCTACTCTTTTAAACACCTTTCATATCATTTCAAATTGTTAGATGATCTCTATAGGTTTTTGCATTGAATGTTAGGATTTTAAACATTTAATGAGGGATCATGTGCTTAATTGAATTGCTTAGATTAAATGACTTAAGTAAAGTTTGAAGTGTTTGCCTATCTCATTCGTGCTTGACTTTAAAAATATGAGGGAATTCCTATACCCAACACAAAAAGAGCTAAGAAGTAGCCATTCACAAATTACATATGTATATGGGTCTAAAAAAAAGAAGAAGAGATAATAAGTTTATTATGATCCTAAGTTCTTCAAGTATGAATGGTTAACAAAAAAAACAAAAAAAACAAAAAAAAGAAAGAGAGAAATAGGAAATAAGTTCCCTTAAAGTCAAAGCATTTTCATTCTATGGCACACTTGAAGTTTTTGCTTGAGGATTTTAATTGATGCATGAGATTAGTAATGTGATTTCTTCGTAAATCCTATCATTTGATTCCTTTCATGAGATCAATGTTATGCACTTTTGAGCCTTTCTTGTTTAATCATATGCGAACCTATTAGCTCGTTTCTTTACATAACTTCTATTCGCATATATTTTGATGAGTGCTTGAACCCATAGGATCGGTGTGATTTAGAGAGTAATTCTCGTGAGGATTAGAGTTGAAACAAATTCACATTCTTGACACTAGGTTTGGGGGAATCAATGTTGATACACTTTTAGTATTGGGATTGAGACTTGTGAAGTGAAATTGATCTAAATGGTGAACCTTGATGTGTTAAAATGTTGGATAAATTGGTGCATAAATGTTTTGTTATGAATTGGAAAGAAACTAAAGCATGACAAGTTTTGTTAACTTCAATTTTAGTTTTGTTATTTGGCTTTTTAATTTTAGTTTTGCTTGAGGACTAGCAAAATGTAGGTTTGGGGGTATTTGATGAACACTATTTTGATTTACTATTTGTTATATTTTTAAGTGTTTATTTTGCATTTAATCTCGATATAATCTTGTTTTGGAGGGTATTCTATTGTTTTGCAGGTCAAAGTAGGTTTGGAAAGAAATGTGGAAAAAGAGAGCAAAAATGAAGTAAAAATGTCTAAATATGTAAGCCTTACATTAGGTGCCATTCATTGCGTAAGCCTTACATCGAGAATCAGCAAAGCATGTACATATATGTACATACATGTACATACCATGTACACTGTTACATGCAAGGCGCGCCGCGGAGAAGGAATTGTGTGCCGCGGCGAGAGGCTCTCGGGTTAAAACATGAAAATCATCAAAACATTGTGCACCGCGGCGAGGAAAAGTTATGCCGCGGCGAGGAGGTTTCTGCTTTGGACCCAAAATCATGAACACATTGCGCGCCGCGGCGAGGGAAAGTTATGCCGCGGCGGGGAGGTTTCTTTTTTTATTCATAAATCAATATCACATGTGCGCCGCGGCATGGAAAAAGGTGCGCTGCGGCGCGCGCGCGCGGATTGGACTCCTCTTGGGCCACGAGATTTACAGATTGATTGGAAACCCTTACAAGGAAAGAAAAAAAACCTAATTGGACACAACATCCTCTCCAGCCTCCAACAGATTATAGATTATTCAGCCTCCACCAACTCGTGAACAGTAGCGTGAATAGTGCTTTTCTTCTTCTTCTCCACATTCTTTAGAGAGAAAATTACTCCATTAATGCTCCTCCATTGAAGCTCCATCAACAACCTTGAAGAAGGTGATCATCCAACATCAAGGGCTTGTTTTAAAAGTGAAAGTGGGGTAATTTATTGTTTGTAATTTCTTTTCTCTTTAAGAATTCATAGAATGTTATTTGTAATGAAAAATATTGATTTGGATTTCATTATGAGTAGCTAAACTCTTTATGTGTGGAATTTTGGTGATGTAACTATGATTGGATGATTGATTGTGTGGATAATTTTATGATTAAGTAATTTAATTCATGGTCATTGTTTTTAATACGTATGTTCATCAATTATTTCTGGCCAATTTGATTTGTGAATCTATGAAACATTTTAGGGTTGAGTTTTAGAAACGCCATCTGAATTCAATTGAGCACTCTTGAGCATGAGCCTAGTTTAAGTGCATTGATTTGTCTTGAATTAGGTGATTAAACTATTTTCCTAGGTTTAAGGCTAATTAACTAATTAACGGTCTGGATCAAAGAAGCTAATTAGTTAATTAAGGGAAAATCACCATTGATTTGGGATTTTCTAGGGTTAGAGAAAATAATCATTAAATTCTACTTTTTCGTGCTTAATTGTCAAAACCACATAAATCAACTCATCCATGATTAGTTTACTAACCAATTTCCCACACTCGTTCATCTCATCGTTTCAACAAAACTTTCACGCACTTACTTTTATTGTTTTAGTATTTTTATGATTTTAGAAACCATTTACAAAACCAACCTTCGATTAGAGTGTTTAGAATTTATTTTATTGTTACGTTTTGGATTACATTTGACTCTTTTGAAAACCACTGCAATTCCTTTGAGAGACGATCTTGGGAGTATACTTGTCGCTTACTACAAGTGACTCGTGCACTTGCGAGCTTTTATAAATTACAAAATTTGGTTATCAAGTTTTTGTGCATCAAGTGTCCCTAGCCAAAGTAGTGAGACAAATGGAAGGGAACCAATAGGTTCGTTGGCCACCTCGAATGCATGATGAAAACAGAGATCACTCAACATATTGTGCTTTTCATAAAGACACTGGACATTGGACTAGCGATTGTAGGCACTTGAGGAGGGAGATAGAGTTGCTACTATCTTGTAGACATCTTCACGAATTGGTGAATGATGGAGTTAGGGAGAGAAGAAGTCCAATATTGAGGGAGGAGGTCAATCAGCCTCACTTACCACCCCCAAAAAATGAGGGAGATGCCTAGAATGACAGTAACATCATAATTGTACACACTATACATGGAGGGCCAAACATGTATGGCCTCACATCCAAGTCACGAAGATGCCATACTATACATTTGGCATACTAAGACGCTACAACATGAAGCTTAATCATAAAATGTGCATCTTTGAAGTTACATTGGGAAAATTCTTGGGTTATTTAGTATATGTCCAAGGAATTAAGGCAAATTTGGAAAAAATCAAGGCACTGACTAGTATGAGATCTCCTAATAGCCTAAAAGAAGTACAACAATTGAATGGATGCATAGCAGCACTAAGTCTATTTATATCCAAAAGCATTGATGAATGCCTCATATTTTTTCAATTATTAAGAAAGAAAAAAACTTATGAGTGGAATGAAGAATGTGAAAGAGCTTTTCAATCCATCAAGGACTACTTAGGGAAAATGCTTTTGCCAGTCAATGCTTTGCTAAAAGAGATGTTATATTTGTACCTTTCAGCTACTGAAAAATCGGTGAGTGTAGTTCTAGTCATAGAAAGAGAAAGTGGACAACCTATATATTATGTTGCCAAGCTTTAATTAAACCACAACAACATTATACTACGTTGGAAAAGTTGGCATTTACCTTAAGAATGGAAGCCAGAAAATTGAGACATTATTTTTGCAGTCTTATAGTGTTAATATCTCATCTGTTGAAAAATATATTGCAAAAACTCGATGAGTCCAGAAGGCTGGCCTATATAGCTATTGAGCTCAGTGAATTTGACATTAAATATCAACCCTGATCACCAATTAAGGGAAAGTGGTAGTCGACTTCATAGCTAAGTGGCTAAGCAAAAAGGAAGTCAAAACTAGAACAATGGAGATCCAAAACATAGTAGCGGAAGAAAAAGTCTGGGAAGCTTTTGTGGACGGGGCTAGCAACGCAATAGGAGCTAAAGTGGGAATCACAATATTCACTCCAAAAGGTGGATTAATTAAGAAATGCATAAGAATCTTGCTCTCAGCCATAAACAACATGGCTGACTATGAATCTGTCCTCATCTCATTAAAAGAACTTGTAGGCTTAGAAGCAAAGCAAGTAAAAATTCATAATGACTCCCAATTGGTGGTGAATCAGTTAATGGAAACTTTGAACCAAAAGAAGAGAAGATGAAATATTTGGAAGAAATAAAAAAGCAAGTTGAGAAGTTCGATACATTCAAGATTGAGTAGATATCCTGAAACAACAATGCTCATGTAGACTCATTGGCCACCTTATCCTCAGTTGTTCAGAGGGATATGAAGAAAGAAATACCAGTCTCTGCTATTCTAAAACCAAGTATAAGAAGCACGGAGATGCCAAACTCAAACATCGTGGTCATGGAAGTTCATCCTCAATTTTGGATGACCCTATTCACGATTTCCTACAAGGCGAGACACTGCATAATGATAAAAATGAAGCAAGAAAATTGATGATAAAAGCAAAGAAGTATGTGTTATTGAATGGAAAAATGTACAAGAAAAATGGGAATGGTCCTTGGTTGAAGTGATTAGCGAAGAAGAAGTTGAGGAAATAGTTAAAGAAATGTATGAAGGAGAATGTTAAGCGAATTCTGGGGGAAGAAGTTTAAGTCAAAAAATCATTAGACAAGGTTATTACTATCCTATTGTGCTAAATGATTGCACAACATTTTCAAAGAAATGTGACAGGTAACATGAGCATGCAATAGTAATTCATTTGCTAGCTAGTGAGATAAAAGGAATAATCAATAGTTGGCCATTCATAAAGTGGGGAATAGACATTGTAGGTTCGTTGCCACAAGCAACAATACGAAGAAATTTTTTGATTGTTGCAACAGATTACTTCTCAAAGTGGGTAGAAGCAGAACCCCTCGCTCGAATCAAAGAGAAGAAGTAAACAAGTTAGTGTAGCAAAATATCTTGTCGTTTTGGTATCCCAAAAGAAATTGTAATGGACAATGAAAAACAATTCATAGGAAAGGTGTTCGTAGAATTGTGTTAGGAATACAAGATAAAACTTTGTCAATCCACACCTTATAGACCATAAGCTAATGAACAGGCTAAATCCATAAACAAGATTGTCATCAACATTTTGAATAAGCGTTTTGAGGGAGCTAAAGACAGATGGCCGGAAGAATTGTCCAGAGTGTATGGACTATAAGAATGACCCCCAGATCGAGAACTAGAGAAACACCCTTCTCTTTGGAGTACAGGTCTGAAGCCATAATTCCAATAAAACTATCACATCCAATATTGAGATCAAAATTGAGATCTAAAGACAATGAGGAAATCAAGAGGACTGACCTTGTGCTGCTAGATGAAAAGCGAGAAACAGCAATGATGAAAATGGAAACTTAGAAGAGGAGTGTTCAAAAAACCCTCAACAAGACTGTCAAAAGGCAAGGATTTGAATTAGGAAGCTATGTTTTAAGAAAGGCCTTAGGTGCGAACATATGGAAAGCTAGAAAATTGGCTATAACATAGGAAGGACTGTGTAAGGTAAAGCAAATAACTCCGAGTAGAGCTTATAGGCTAGAAGACATGGAAGGAAATGAATAAAATCTCAATTGGAACACGGACCATTTGTAGAGATATTACCTATAAGGAGCAAGCATTGGTTAAAATATCAACAAGATACAGGCGTCACTTTTTGGAAGTTTAAAATACTTGTTTAGTTTTATGTAATCTGTTTACAAACACTTGTACTTTTGTTTTAGCCATGGTTAAATTAACGAAATTTAAAAGAGCAAAGTATTTAGAAAAAAGAATTCTTAGCACTTATGCAAATAAACTAATGCAATGCCCCATTTAGGAGTGGGGAGGCCAAAGAAGAGCCCTTGCTCACTTGAGATGCAGGTGTAAGATGCACATATTCAAACACTCAACCCAAGAAAGAAGGAAAAGAGTTTGGAACAACCAAACCTCTTTATTAAGGCAAGACACCCAAGTAACAAACTCGATTTGGCTAGGTGGTGTCCCCCTGACATGCAAATAAACTAATGAAATGCCCCATTTAGGAGTGAGAAGGCCAAAGAAGAGTCCTTGCCCACTCGAGATGCAGGTATAAGAGGCACGTATTCAAATGCCTAACCTAAGAAAGAAGGACAATAGTTGGGAACAACCAAACTAAGACGATTCCGCAAGTGCATGGCATATGTACAAGTAATAAATGTGAAAATCTAGACCTTAGTGGGATACTTCTTCCTATTAGTTAGGGGTCAAAACTGTATATAATTTAAATATTTGTTGCTCTTTTTTTTAGGGATAATTTTAGATTTATTTATTTCTAGTATCATAATTGTGTTATAAGTTAGTATCCTGTGTACGTTGTGAAGATTAAGAAATAAAACAAAGATATATTTCTCTCCATTCTGTTTTTGTTTACAATAAGTATTTAAAGATAGAGTGTCGAATCCATGAGTATTGGATTATTAAGGAATTAAGTATTTAACTATGGTTACTTTAAACTATTTAGGCTAAGAAAAATTGATAGATAAAATAATAAAAATAACAAAAGTATAATATTTACAAGATTTGATCTAACACATCCACATTAACTAATTGGGTACAAAAGGAATCCATTCTCCCTCAATTTCCTACACATGAATTAATTTACCATCCCTAGTAATTACCATTAATTATATGATCAATTGACTCTAACCTAGCATGCATTCCTCTCTTAATTGAACTACATACAATATAGAATTAACCTAATCACACTCATGCTAATTAGATTACATTGCTACTCATTAAGAACGTCAATTATCAACTACATACACACAAATGATACCTCTCTAACTAGAAACCATGTATGTTATTCAATCAAGACAAAAAATTAAATACTTCTCTCAAAGCTACATAATTGCCTTTATGGTATAATTGTTAGCTAATCAATTAAGAGCATGAAATTTGGAGTGAATAATTTAATTAAATTGCAATCACAATGGAATGAAAAAATAAACTAATTCATTGCATAGAGAAATTGAGTTTAAGATTATCCTAAAAACAAGTCTAGTCAATCATAAACATATTCAATCAAATCCTAAAATAGAGGTAAATTATAAGAGAGAATAAATAAAATAAAATAAAAAGTAAAGAAGAGATACACCCAATCTCTTGGTGAATATCAACTACAAAACCTTCAATCTTCCATCATTCTCTAAACTACTGCCTCTTTCTCTAATGGTTAGTTGTGTAAAGTGTTAAATGAATTGTTTGGTTGCTAAGAGTCATATTTATAGGTTAACAATGACCTAACCTAGCCCGTTAAACCTATTTTATGATCCAATGGTCAAGATTGATGCAGAGTGAAAACTGATTTGATGTGTCAAACTTCGTACAAGAAAAAATGCATGCTACAGCTTGAATAAGTGTCCACTGAGGCCTAAGCTCCTCGAATTGCCTAGTAAACATCACAGGCCGCGGCACAAGGGTCTTGGGTTTCTAGTGAAAGTGTGTGCACCGCAACACACAAGTCTCAGATCTTCTATATAGAGTAGGCATGCTGCGACACGAGGCTGACAGTGTTGATTGTGTCCCTTTTTGCTCTTTTTTCCTCCATTTGCTACCATTTCATCTACATTAGCACAATTAAACATAAATTAAGTTATTTTAACCTTAATAAGTCCAAAACAAGAAAAATAGTTAGCCTGAAATTGGCTAAATAACTCTACTTTCATTGAGTTTTCACACCCCTAAACTTAACTCTTTGATTGTCCTTTATCAAAGCTAAAGCTAAATGTTAAAGAACAAAACACTAGCAAAACATGGGTATCATATTCATATACACATATCCTCTAATATATGCATATTTAATAAAAATTATTTCCCTCAAAGATTGTACAATCCTATAACAATGAGGTTTACTTGCCATCAATTAACGTTCCATTAATACAAGTGTATGAAAGATTTTTTATAAAGTAACTCGTGTATGTGTGTGAATTGCACATAATGTCATCCAAGGTACTCGTGAGATCAACTTATATGAGCATGCCAATTGACTAAGTCTTAGAACACATTTTATAGGTCTACTTTTCACACCCTTCTTTACTAATGTAAATTATGCATTTAACTAAAAATCCAAAGGGCTTTGCATGCTTGTAATGTTAGGCTTAGGTAAGGGTAGATAAATGATGCCATTTAGGCTCATTCCACATCTTAGGTTGTGTTTTATTCCTCATGCAATATGTAAACAACAATTGAATTTTCAATTTGATTATTTAGTGCACCTTATTACATTATTTTTCATCCTTTTATTCCACATTCTTTTTGTAACTTCACAACACATTCGAACTTATTTTTGAATTTATTCTTTTTATTTCATTTTTGTTCATAGGGATATTAGTGTCATGAATTAATTTTTTTAATTATATTTTATTATGTAATAGGGTGCATTACATTTCACCTTACTTTATAACGTAACACATGGTAGCAATTTTCACACAAGCTAAAGGTGTAAGGGTAAAGGTAATGCTTATTTGGTTATGTTCAAAATGTGGGTTAAAGATATGAATGGTATTTCATTAAGCTCAAATGATTGACTAAGGATATAACCAATTATTAGCTTGAAAGGCTCAATCGATTCAATTGAAGGTCAACTTGAAACCAAAGAATGGCCTAAGGCCAAACCAACCCCCACCCACAGCTTGTGGATAATAGAGGGACCTAAACTCTGCAAGGCTCATCCCTTTACCTTACTCCTTCAACAGAACATAACAAGACAACAGGATCTTCCAAGCGTTTGGAGGGAATTATCGAGGAGGCACCCCTATCTTACAAAGGAACTGCTGCATCAATAATGGGAACTAGAATTGAAGACTGACAAGCACCTAATCAACAAAAATAGTGATCCATTTTGGAGAAGGTCTACTAGGGATGATCCCATTACTAGGAAGGTTAATCCCAATGGAATTAAGGACTTAAACAACTCTCTCAACTTGTCTACATAAAACTGTGTAGTGAAAGGCACTAAAGAGTCAACTTCATATCCTAAGTTGGACACAAGGTCAACACTTGGATCTCCCTAAAAAATATCCCTACCAGAAACAAAAATAGGAGCCTCAATTAAAGCAACACTACTGAAACGAGGAGAAAAATCAGACAAGGGATCCAAATTAGTGTTAGAGTTGTCAGCTCCGCTAGGAGAAGTCGTCAGCTGGAAGGCTAGTCGACCTCTTCTTGTTAGTGCTCTGCTCCCGCATACAGATGTGCCCCTTCTAATCTGGTCTTGATCCACCTACGGGACCTCCCATTTTGACCTTCTTGTTGTGTCCCATTCTTTCCTGGATTCCTGTTCTTGCTTCCAATGTTTTCAGCATACCAGTTTGCCATGTCTAATCTGCCTCTATGCTAGGACTTTTGAATGTGAGTGTGTGCTCTCTCGCTAGTCATAAGTTCTAATAACTCTTCAAAAGTAGAGTTATTTGGCTACTTTTAAGTTAACTGTTTGCATTATTTTGTGTTTAAAATAGTCAAAATGGCTTAATATTTGTTCAAATTGTGTCAATGTAGGTAAATAGTAGCAACGGAGTTAAAACGAGCCAAAATGGAGGAAAAACGAGTTGGGCACATAGCATTGGAAGTTTGGTAAAAAACAAGAAGATCAGGATCGTGACAGTGTCCATTTTGAGCTGCAGCGCTACTAGATACCAAAAATTACCCGAGAGCCTGGGAATGCGGCGGTGGAATATTAGGGCTGCAGCGCACAATGTGGAGAATTCAACTTGAGAGCACTAGGCTACGGCGATGATTTACCCGAGCCACAACGAGCGTAGATTTCCAAAACCTTTATATGAATTGTGCTACTATGCATTCTATTTTGTTGTACATAAAGTGCCAAATTTCCAATTTTCCTACTTGGATAAGTCTTGTATTTTGACAAATACTCCTATTTAGACTATAAGTGCTTATGATCTACAACATTTTGCCTATAAATACAACTCATAAGTAGCCAAGCAAATGGATTTTTTACAACTAACCTACATAATTTTGAGAAAAGAGGCTTCAATTTAAAGTATGAGGCATAGCAAGAGGAGGATTCAACATTAAATGTGTTGGAGGTTAGTTCCACCAAAGTGACAATTGGAGGAGATTGATTTTCGGAGTGACAATAGAGATTGGTTTTATCTTTCTCTACCCTTCTGTATTAATCTATTATCTTGTATTTTAGTCACAGTTTTTGAAATTTTATTGAATATTTTGTGAAGCTAAACTTATTGTTAGCATCCTCTTGAACTCAGTCTTTTTATATAATAAATTATTTGTTTTTTCATTCTATTGTGATTCTAAATTTAATTATATTATTTAATCTGATCTACTTGCAATTAATTGTTTAATTAAAAATTATACTATAGAGACAATTAGGTAACTTTGAGAAAAGTGTCTATTTGTTTGTCTTGATTGAATAACATGCATGATTTCTAGGCTGAGAGGTACGATTCTTGTGTATGCGATCTATAATTGACGTTCTTAATAAGTAATGGTTTAATCTAATTGGCATGAGAGTATGATTCTGTTAGATTATTATATTGTGTGCAGTTTACTTGACAAAGGAATGCATGCATAAGATAGAGTCCATTAATCATATAATTTGTTTGGTAATTATTTGGGATGATGGATCCCTACGACTCCTTGTGCTTAACGTGTTAGTATAGTTGTGTTAGATCTATTAATGTAAATATTAGGTTATTATTATTATTATTTTCACCTATATTTTTCTTAGCCTAAATAGTTTAGTATAACTGTAGTTTGATACTCAAATACTTATTAATCTAATCCTCGTGGATACGACAACCCTTGTTCTTAAAATTACTTTTTACTTGTACACTTACCTGTGCACTGGCAAATTTAGCATGAACAAGTTTTTGGTGCCGTTATTGGGGATTGACATTAATTTGTGATTTGATATCGTTACTAAGATTACCAAAACTAATTTAGGCATATACAAAAATATTTTTTTTTCTTTTGTTCCTTCCTTTTTTTTTTTTTTTTACTAACATAACCTTTAGTTTACTTTTATCAATTATTTAATTTATTTATTTGTTTTATTTATTTTATTATTTTTTGCTACATATTTTTTTCTATTAGTTTTGTATGTATAGCTAGGTGATGAACTCTTTTGAGCTTCAAAGGCTTAAGGATGCAAGGATGATAATTGAGGAGGCAACCAATCTCATAGCATACATTGAATGAACTAGTACTATAAGGAAGCTCTCCATACAAGAACATTATGATCTTTTCAAGTTGAGGTCCTACATATCTACTCCACCCTTACAACGTTCACTGCACACATGCATATGGAATGAAGGAGACAACACCTACAATAATTTCTACACCAATCCGAAGCCATTACACTCATACTGTCAAAATTTGGATTGGTAGAGTCAATCTTACAACTCTTTGAGCTACAATCAAAAGGGAACACCTTCTACATGGCCAACATATACAATAGATTATGCCTATCAACCACAATCTTTATTTGTAACCTTACCCAATCACAAGTCTCTTTGTTTAGTGACAACAACATAAACCTACATATAAAAGACAAAGAGCCCAACCATGAAGAAACATTTAATTTGGGTAAAGTACATGAGGTAGTGGAGGACATGGAGGATCCTAAGCATGTGGTAGAAGATGAACACAATGACCCAATTGAAAAGCATGCAATAGCTCAAGAAAAGGAAAAAGAGACTCCTAAGGAAGAAGATATACAACTCAAAGCAACCATAGTACTTAAATTCAATGTAGAAGAAGGGAGCTTACCATGAAGAGTTTAAATAGGTTAGTAACCTTCTAGATCAAAAGAACCATGGACCTCCCCTTCGGTCCCAGTATGAGCTATGAGTTAAATTTTAGCCATGAGCTTGAGGAGTGCAAGCTCAACAATGAAGATCCAACTATTTTGTTTGACTTAGCCTTTAGACAAGGATTTGGTGTTGGAGAATATCAACTTTTGAAAGTGGGTCTTGATGCCTCAACTAAGAGGAAGAGTGTTTGGAACCCAATGAAAAATAATAATAATCTTGGTCCAACAATCATAAAAACCCTCAATTGAATGTTTATGGAATACTATATGTATTATCACCTTGATGGATACAGATGGTCTAGTCAATGACCTAAAATGTGAAGCTTCTTGGGAGGCAGCTAAAGTAATTAAAGTTTTTTTTGTTTATGTTTTACACTTAATCTTTTTTAGTTTTGTTTGTTTTATGTTTAGGTGAATAAAGAAAGGGAGACAATAGTGCTTATATGAACATATCAAATTGTGAAGACTATGACATCATTGAGGGAGTTTTTCTTTACCCTTTTATTTTATTATCTTTATTTATCTTTGTGTTTTGTACATTGAGGATAATGTACAATTCAAGTGTGAGGGAGGAAAATTTGTTCTTTTCTTTTGTTATTAGTTGCCATTTTTAAATTTTTAGGTTATTTTTAGTAATAAATTGGGTAGAAATTGATGAACATATGGAATCTAAATGGATGTATGCTTGATATGAGAACCCAATGATAGAATTGGTTGTCATGATTAGAATAAGGAATTTAGCATGTCATTGAGATGTCGATATGAATCTTATGTAAGCTTGCAAATTTTTGATTGGATTGATTCATTTTAATGTACATGCCATAATTGATTTTGGTGCTTTTGTTGGAAGAAAATTTGGTGTGATTTATGCCATGTGATGATGGCTTCCATATATCCCTTGAGGTAAAATCCTAAATAGTATTTGGCTTTAGAAGTGATTTAGGCTTTTATTTGAATCGATTGAGCATATCAAGCTAACCATGATTTATGTCCTTAGTCACCCATTTGAGCTTAATGAAATATCTGTCATGTCTTTAAACCGCATGTGAGCCTAACTAAAAATGTGTATTACCTTTAACCTTGCATTCTTAGCTTGTTAAAAATATAATCATGTATTGTGCTATAAAGTAAGGTGAAGTGTGGTGTATCCTATAAAAAAAATTCACGACACCAATATTCATAGAAATAGAAAATAAAAAGAGTTAATTCAAAAAAAATAAGTTTTTGGGTGTTGTAAAAAAAATGTGGAATAAAAGAGCATAAATTGTTAAAACCTCTGTGTGAATTGTGCCGCGTCGCACGCTATTTTCTATACATAAAGTGCCAAATTTTCAATTTTCCTGCTTGGACAAGTCTTCTATTTGGACAATGACTCCCACTTCGACTATAAGTGCTTATAACCTACAACACTTAGCCCATAAATACAACTCATAAACAGCCAAGCAAATGGATTCACACATTCTACGACTAACCTACATAATTTAGAGAAAATAGGCAGCAGTTTAGAGTATGAGGCATAGTAAGAGGAGGATTTAACATTGACGATATTGAAGTTTAGTTTCACTAAAGTGATTCCTTTTCTTGCTCGTTAGCACACCCTTACCCTTGCGACTAAGCGAGATAACTATTTTCAAGCATCGAGTTTACTAGAAGCAGTGAGTCGACCGCCTCACCTTTTTTCTCTATGAACACTCATCAATGGGTTACTCAAGTCAACCTGACTTATTTATCTATCGGTCTATCCTTATATTTTACTCATAGTTTTCAAGATTTTATTAAATATTTTATGAAGTTAAACTTGTTATTAGGATCCTCTTGAATTTAGTAGTTTTATATAATAAATTAGTTTATTTTTCACCCCTTTATAATTCCAAAATTAATTATATTATTCAACTTGATCTACTTACAATCAATTGTCTAATTAACAATTATATCATAGAGACAATTAGATATCTTTGAGAGAAGTGTCTATTTGTTTGTCTTGATTGAATAGCATGCATGGTTAGGCTGAGAAGTATGATTCTTGTGTATGTGATTTATAAGTAGTAGCTTAATCTAATTGGCATGAGAGTGTGATTATGTCAGATTATTATATTGTATGCAGTTTACTTGAAAGAGAAATGCATGCATAAGGTATAGTCAATTGATCATATAATTCGTTTGACAATTATTTGGGATGATGAACTCCTGTGACTTTTTGTGCTTAACATGTTAGTGTAGTTGTGTTGGATCTATTAGTCTAAATATAAGGTTTTATTATTATTTTTACCTATTATTTTTTTAGCCTAAATAGTTTAGTGTAACTGTAATTTGATACTCAAATACCTATTAATTCAATCATCGTAGGTACGAAAACCCTTGTTCTTAAAAATACTTATTACTTGTACACTGACTTGTGCACTTATAGATTTAGCGTGGTCAAGTTCCCAAGGTTCGAAGTCAAAGATACTCCCATGGAACAATTATCTCCTTCTCGCAAAACAAAAAAAATTTGCAAACCCTTTCAGAAAATTTTCTGACCTACCAAGTTGGATCAAAGCAAATGAAAAGTTAAAAAATTTCCAAGGGTTCATGTGTGCTACCAAAGTCCCTAGGTACATGTAGACATTCAAAGAAAATTGAATGAAAAAGTTAAAAAGTAAGTCTTGATCCACTTACCCGGCTTGAGTAGAGTCAAATGTTGTTCCAAATTCTTTCTCCCTAGAGCTTTGACTGTTGGATTCTGAAGTGAAATGGTTGAGAGTGATCGGGTCTTTATATAAACTAGTAGGTCTAATCTCAACTACTCATCAGATTAGGATCTAAGGAATCATATAAGAAAAATATTTTGCAAAATCATGCTCAGAATATACCACTTTTGGGAGGTTAAACCTGCAAGCTTGTAGTTGACTTTGTTACCAACTTTGACCTGTTATAACTTTTCAACCGAGATTCAAATTGAGGCCTAGAAATAGGCATTGAAAAAGTTAAAACATGAGAACATTATTGTATGAAGATACTTTGCATACTAGCTGCCTATTTTAGTCAAGTCATCCTATAGCTTAGGGGTGAGTAAAATATCCGATTAATTTGACAAAACCAAAAAATTTGATCAAAGTAGTGGATTGGTTTCAAACTAAAGTTGGATCAAATTCGAATTGAAAATTTTCAAATCCGTATATATCCGATCCAATTCGATATATTTAATTAGTATTACTTAAATAATTTATATGTATATATAATTATATATTTATATTAATATAAATACTTATTAATTTAATATATGCATTATAAATTGATGTATAAAATTACACATTTATATATATCAATTACTTACTAGTTTATATATCAATAAAATATGTATTATAATATATTTATTAAACTCTAGTTTGGCTCTGGGATAAATAGTTTTTAGGAAAATTACAAAAAATGGCACCCCTAAAACTTATAGTAACAAAACTAACACCTCAATAATATTGAACGTTCAATATTCAATTTGAACGTAAAATATTGAACGTTCAATATTAAACGAATCTAAATTATCGTCGTTCAATTCTAATTGAATGAATGTTCAAAGAAAAATGACATATTAGTCATTTTTTTAATTGTGAAAATATAAATTTGAACACAAGAGGTGTTAGTTTTGTTATTAGAAGTTTTGAGGGGTGTTAGTTTTGTTATTCTCCCTTTTTAGAATAACATACAGAACTTTCCTAGTTTCCTAACCCTAGAAAGAACTTCTCTAGCCATTGTTAAGTTTGAACAGGCAGCGGCCAAGGAACCAGGCGTCGTCGTCACCGGAGCAGCCACAAGATCCAGGCATTGTAACTCGGAGCAACCACAAGAACTAGGCATCGTCACTCAGAGTAGCGACAAGAACCTAATCGTCGTCACTTAGAGCAGCCACAAGAACCCCAGCCATCGTTTAGTTGAGCCACAACTACCCTCTGGCCTTCGTCGTTCAGTCAAGCCACAGTCACCCTCCTCGATCACTAGAGCCACAGCCACCATCCGTCATTCACCATAGCCAATCTGAGCCGTCGTTCACCATAACTTGTTCTCAAGGTTTGATTTCTTCTAACAAATGGTTTCCCTACTAATTTATGTATTGATTTCTAATTTTCTATACTGATTTCTTTTAAGAATGAAATGATGAAGAATATTGACTGTGACAACTGAAATGATAGAGGTAGACACATGAATTTGGCTACAATTGGAGTAATTAAGGATTATACATAACTCGAGGAAAACCTACCTATTCCCATGTTCTAATAGCCGATTGACTTGATCAATATACCCATCAACTCGGTTATCCAAAATCAATGAAACCAACAATTTCTCAAGATCTTTTTCGGGGACATTGAATTCCTACTTGTAAAACAAAATTTAATTATTCTATTTACAGTACTACTAACTCATTATGACAGTGTGACTATTGTTGAAACCATGGCAATGATTATATTGTTTAGAGAGCAAAGTCTGTCATAAAGCCAAAGTAGTATGTAATATTAATGATAACAAATTATGACTTTCACCTTTGAAATGAAAGGAATGTGAATTCTTGCATTCACAAATCTGTTTGATTCTTCAAATAATATATATATATATATATATATATATATATATATACTCACACTTATATAAACATATACATATATATATGTATGTACATATATGTGTGTGTATATATATATAGGTATATGTATATATATGTTTGTTTTATATAATGTTATTATGATATGTGATGTATTATAATAAATTAAGTTTAATATATATATATATATATATATATATATATAATAAATTAATTTTAATAGAGGATAATAATATGTTCATAAATAATGATTCTTTTGATGTATTCTTCTAGACTTATGCTTCATTATTTTACTATGTTGTAGCATTATTAAACTCCTAATTGGCTATCATGTGAACTTTTCAATAGTTGTTTAGTTAGATCAAGTAAGGGTAAGACAACGGATTCTTCATCAGTTGCATCTGCATCTATCTCTGTATGTATTTTATCATGTGTTCTATTATTTAATTAAAGAATTATATAATTTATTACTAATGTCTAATATTTTTTTAATAACATACACATATGACTTTAGATCAAGATAAAGATACACCTCATATGGCCGAGGAAGTAATTGAAAGTGAAAGTGCAACACAACCAACTCAAGCAGAAGATCTCAGGAAGCAAAAATTTAACAATTTTTAAGAAAGGAGTAGATGGTGTAGGAAGTCTTGCACTTCACACTTTTAATACTGAAAAATGTAGGGAAAAATTAGTGGGGATGATAATAAAAGATGAATTGTCATTTATTATCGTAGAGGGTGAAGAATTTAAGGAGTTTCTTGAAGAGTTGTAACCTTTCTTTAAAGTCCCTTCTCGATAGACTATTGCAAGTGATTGTTTGAATTTGTATGTTAAAGAAAGAGTAAAATTGTAAGAGTTGTTGAATAAAACTAGTCAAAGAATTTTTCTTACCACTGATACATGGACATCTTGTCATAATTTATGTTATATGTGTTTAACTGTTCATTTTGTTGATGGTGGTTGGAATTTGCAAAAAAGAATCTTGAACTTTTGTCAAGTTCCAAATCATAAAGATGATATACTTAGTAGAACTATTGAAGCATGTTTGTTAGAATGGGGCATTGATTGGGTATTTTGTATTACAGTTGATAATGCAAGTTCTAATGATACTGCCTTTACTTATGTGAAGAAATGTATCAATGGTTGGGGTGGTGAAATTTTAGAGTCTAAACACTTGCACATGTGATGTGGTGCACACATTTAGATTTCAAAAATTTAAGACTACTTTTGAGATGGAAAAACTCTATTAAAAACTTGTTTGCTCAGATGTTTCAACAAGGTGGAATTCAATTTATTTGATGTTAGATTCTGCAATATATTTTCAAAAGGCATTGAGAGGTTAGAGATCACTGATTTGGGGTACTATCAAGATTTTTTTCAAGGTGAAATCAAACAAGCTCTGACTACAATTGATTGGGATAGTGCAAAACTTTTTGTCCACTTTCTAAATTTTTTTATGAGGCAACTTTAATGTTTTTTAGGTCTTTGTATGTAACTTCTAATTTCTTCTTGGATTGTATTTGTTTTATTCATGATCAGCTTTATATGTGGAGTATATGTACGATTACATTATGATGAAAATGGCTTTTGATATGAAGGTAAAGTTTGAAAAATATTGGGGAGAAGTAGCTAAAATAAATATGATGTTATTTGTGTTTATTTTACTTGATCTTAGGCATAAAGAATGCTCTTTAAATCCAAGTTTGCTTGAACTTTGTAATAGAGATGAGATTGAGGCATCAATGAGTACTAGAAGGGTGAAAAAGACTATGGCAGATACTTGTGAGGAGTATCGTAAAGCTTATTTTCCTTCAAGTAAATAAGAAGATTCTCAACCTTTAGAAAGAGGTGTGGATGGTGATAGTTTAGAAGCAATTGTATTTCAACTTTATGCTTATCGTAAGAGAAAGCATTTAAAAGAAGTTTATACCATGGAAAACAAATTTGAGGTGGAAAAATATTTACAAGAAGCATTGGTTGATATGGATGAGAGATTTGATCTTTTAAGTTGGTGGAATGTTCACTCATCCAAATTTAAGATTTTGTCTTTGATAGCTCGAAATGTATTGGCCATACCGATATCTACTGTAGTTTATGAATTTGCAGTCGCTACTGGTGGTCGTACAGTTAGTCCAACAGGAGTTTCTTATCTTGTAAGATTGTGCAAGCATTAATTTGCACTCAAAATTGGGTTCGTTCTTCTCCAATCATTGATATTCAAGAGTCAATTGATGAAATGGAGGTTCTAGAGTCAGGTATATTACACAAAACTTTCAAGTAACTTTGAATGTATGTAGATTTATTGATTATTCTATTATGTTGAAATGCAAGTGTTTTTACTAGTTAATATTGTTTATTGTTAACTTATTTGTATTTCTATCTTTCCAAGTTTTCATCATGTAAATGTTTTGGATGGCATTGTTGAATGTAGTTGGAACTTTAAATATGTTTAAACTTTATCTTAAGACTTTGATATTTCGAGTTAAAATTATGTAATTCATGTTGAACTCTTTTATTCATGTTTTTTGTAATTTACTATTGAAATTCTATGGATAATAATTTTATTTTAATTTTTTTTAGCTTTTACGTAATTTTTCATGTTATATGTTGAAAAAAATAAAATTATTATTTGTACCCAATTTGATCAGTTTCAAATTTGGATTGGATTCGGATTAATGTCTCTAGTCGAATTTAAATTGAAAGTTTTATAATTTGTTTCAAATCGGATCGAAATTAGATTGCCTTAAAATTGAAAATTTCGATCCGATGCTTAACCCTACTAGAGTCAACTATCACTAAGACATCATATCCTAGGAAAAAATCTATACCACCTTTCTAGCCAAAATGGCCCAGGCGGCTTAGGGGCTTATGTTAGGTAGAAATTAAACCAGTCTGTATAACCCCATTTGATTGGTCAAAGTCAGTACTTGAAAAGTCAAATAATACAGTTAAGGTACAAGTAAATTTTCATTAAATAATTCGTATTAATTAATTAAGATATTTATATTATTATTAAATATATAAATATTAATTAATGCCGGTTATTTACTAAAATGCCATCCAACCAAACCCTTTAAATGGGGTCTCACAATCCGAAAAGGTACACGTAAACTCACTCTTATAACCTCTAAAATTCCCTTTGATCTTAATCATTCTCCTAAAAAACTGACTTAAGCATCGAAGTAGATATAACACCACACGGTGTTGTTTTTTCTAAAGTGATTTGCTAGTGACTTGTAGAAATAGAACTTGGCTTCAATAGGATCCATGAGAGTGACTCTCACAGAAGCTCTCAAGGTGATTCTTATGCTGATATATACTCATGATGATACTTATGCAGTATGCTAATGCTCATGGTGATTACTATAGTGATCCTGATGCTCAAAGTATATCCAGAAAGATCAGTTTTGAGTCAAAGAAGTTTCATGTAAGAACCCTGCTTGAATAGTTTCTATTTTAGAAAATTAAGTATGAACAGTCATTTGTTTGTTTGTTCATTGAAATATTTATATAAATATGGGCATTTGGGCAAGAAATTAACATAACTTATTTTAAGAAATGTTTTGCACTGAAGATAAAAACATATAGGGAAAGGATCTTTTCATACCTTATGTGAAATATTTTTCACATCTTAATGGATTTGGTGCCATTATGAAAAATTTTAGGGTCTGGTTTTTCTGAATTCATAGAATTTTTGTAAATAGTTTTGTTATTCACTTTTTAGATAAAAAATGACTTATTTATGTGGCAGGACAATATATTATATAAAAATAAATTTTTATATTTCCTAAATTACTTGAACCATATACCTCTTTTGAAACTGAACAAAAATAATTCATTGTTTTAATTAATTACCACCTTTCTTCCCATAGTATGAGCATGAAATGTGACCATATGGCATGTGAGGATAATAATTCATATTCATTGTAGTACCTTTAAGGAAAACTCAAAGTACCTTTGTGATTGAGCCAGCTGAGCTTATTGAGTATTTTATTTTTATTCTGTTGCACAATATGAAATATACAACAATTAATAGGGATGCATAGCAACATAGGATATATTGCAGCACAACAATAGTGACCAAGCCTACCACAGTTGAGCTACATACCAAGCCATGATACTTCATGGTGAACATTACTTACAATTTTCAGATAATATACGTTAGTAGCTTGTGCTCATTTCAAAAGTATGGCGCTTGCCAGAACTATAGTGATCATAAGAAATTAGTTGTAGTTGCTGCTTTGAGGGAAACCTTTTTATTTATTTGGTCGCTTAAATTTCTCGATCATGGTAGGGAGTTGCTATTTCCTTTTTGTCAGATATACTAATAAATTTTTATACTCAATTTATTATTGCAGAAGGTCTGATATAACCACAGACCCTTTTGATTTTGTTTTTGGTTATTCTGCTAAGGAAAAGCAGGTTCTCCCTCCCAATACCTCAAGCACGCCCCTTAGAATGCATACCAAAACTAGAAAAGATCTCACCACAGGCATTGGAGGCGACATCATGATGATTTAATGAACTCTGAGCTTCCATAATACCTGGTTGTATGTAAATCAAAATATTAAAGAAGACATAAAGGTTTTCAAAGATTGGAACCATTCACAGAAAGAAGACTTTGGTTGAATATTCATATTTTTAGGTACATGTGATTCACTTTGTTCTCACTCAAAGTTATTTTTGAATAACTACTATTGAAGCCGATTTCTATTCAATCGCATTCCTTAACATGTCAATCTTGCACGTCATTGGAAAACCACGTCTGAAAGTATGACATTGTGACGTGACTTATCTACTCTGATGCTTAAGTCAGTTTTTGAAGAGCTCGATACTTAAGTCGGTATTTGAGAGATTGGAACCATTCACAGAAAGAAGACTTTGGTTGAATATTCATATTTTTAGGTACATGTGATTCACTTTGTTCTCACTCAAAGTTATTTTTGAATAACTACTATTGAAGCCGATTTCTATTCAATCGCATTCCTTAACATGTCAATCTTGCACGTCATTGGAAAACCACATCTGAAAGTATGACACTGTGACGTGACTTATCTACTCTGATGCTTAAGTCAATTTTTGAAGAGCTTTATACTTGAGTCGGTATTTGAGGAGAATGTTAAGATCAGAGAGGAATTTGAGATGTTTAACTTACGAGTACCTTTTTAGGTTGGGAGGACTTATTTATAGGTTTTTGTTGGACGACATTTTTGTAAATAACTCATACTAGTTAATATTTAAATTATTTAATAATAATATAAATATCTATGCAATTAATATTAATTATTTAGTGAAGATTTAGATAACTGTGTAATTGATATAAATTATAAATATCTGAACAATTAATATGAATTATTTAATGAAGAGTTTTTATTTGTTCGTTTTCTTTTCCCAGATTGCAAAAACTCTTAAAGACTACACTCTACAAGTAGTATTATCCATTAACTATTCATAAAAGGTTATTATTATGTTGTTTCCATTACATATCTTTCAGTGAAGGCCTTGTTTTGTTTCCTAAGTTTTTTTGTAGAATTATTGCGGATACCAAATAAACGAAAGGCTTGGACAAATTTAAGTATTGCATATTTGAAAAGAAAAGGAAAATTGCATAAAATAACACCCAAAAATTTATAAAAATAAAACTAATACTCTAATAACATTAAACGAGTCAATTGACCAGAGTTCAACATTGAACGAATTTAATTGGCCAAAATTTAACTTGAATATCATTCAATTGTGTTAATGCTGTGCAACTATGGTATTGAGAGAATGTAGGAGAAAAACATGTTAAATTAGGTGCATTAATAAATTGAATTAAATGTGAAATGCATCATTGGTGTAAATGCATGAACACATAATGTTTTGTATTAATATTGTGTTTTAGGCCATAGGCTTGCTAATTTGTGATTGAGCTGTTTGTAAGTGTTTTTGTCTTTTTTTTGCCAGGCCCGTGAAGTGCTAGATTTGGCTTTGGACCAATGGACAATTTTGTCATTTCACCCAAATGTATATATAATTTGCAAATTATAGTACTTACAAGTGTACGAATCACTTATAGCAAGCAATAAGTAAACTACTGAGGTTGATTTCTCAAGAAATTGCAGTGGTCTTAAATAATCTTTCTAACTTATTAAAAATCCTAAAATTACTTAAAAACTAGAAATTATATTAAAGGCAAGAACGAGAACAAAGATGGCAGAGAATGTGTCACAAAATATTGTTTCAACTTAAGACTAATCTTAAACAGGTTTTTAATAATAAATAGAGGATTTATAGATGTTTAGTTTAATTGAACATGCTTGCATTGAAATATAATGGTGAATTAACATAAACGATCATTTAAATCAAGATTGTCAACTTTTCTTTTATTTACGAAAATTCTTATGAATCAGGTAATTTTCTTTAATGATTAACTAATCAATATCCTATGGTTGGATATATCAACTAATCAATCAAATTATGAACAAGAAAAATTATGTCAAACAAACCAATGCCATGACTAGGTCAACAATTTGAGTTCTTGAATAAGTTTATCAAAATAGAGTCAAGGTGATGTTCTTAAAATTAAATTCTCTAATTTTTTAATCTATTTATGAATATTAAATTGGCCATAACATTCAAGAAATAGATATTTAAACAAACTCTAAATCAAAAAATAGTTTTTATTTATTATTGTAATTAAATCATTCACTAAAATATATATAAGCAAATATGACAACAAAAGTTAAACATCCGTGATAAAATTAGCCACTCATAATTAGATAAATATTTATAAACAAATATAATCATAACAAATATTACAAGGAGAGAAGAAGAATAAGAACAGTCTAATTATACAAAGAATATTAGGTTTAAATACCTGCAAATTGGATTAGATGATGTTTCATTCATCAAAAGCTTGCAGCTCTACCTTCTATTATGTCTTGAGTTCTTAAGATTAGCTTCCCTTGCCTCCTTGGATGTGGAAAAACTCTAAAAATCCTAAAAATTTGTATAAAAGTTGGCTCAAAATTGTGGTTGGAAACGTTTGAGGGGTATTTATAGGTATAAAGATTACATATAATTCGAACTTCCCAGAAAAGTTTGCGTGCTGCGGCATAAAGCTAAAAATTGTCCTCTAATAAAACCTGAGAATAGTGCATTATACACACAAAAATCTCTGTCGCGGCACAAGTTAATTTTTGTCTTTATACGTAACCCTTACAAACTGGTTAATTTCTTATGTAAGGCTTACATACCTTAGTCTTTTTTGTTCTTAGGTTGCTATTTGAGTGTTTCAACTGTCCTGTCTTTGCATGTTTACATTATTTATCTTTTTTGAAGATAAAAAAAATACCTAAAATACACAAAAATATATCAATGATTTCAAATTGATAAATTTAGGAAATAATTAAATAAAGCGATAATTAAATCTTTTTGTAACAATTAAGCAAAATAAATTGCAGAATATTAGTACTTTTCAAGCACTCATCAATGTATACCAATGCTAGGTTTTTTTTTTATGCTTCTCAAGTCATTTTGTGTTTTCTCTCTAGCGGCATTTCTCGTCTTCTTCTTCTTCTCTATTTCTCTGAGTGTCTTTTTTGTAAATCTATGTATTTTTGGGTTTGTGAAGGTTCAAGAACTTGTTTAGGAATTGTAATTTCTCTATTGTATTAGGCTTTACCTCTAATTTTGGTTCTTGTTGCATTACTCTCTGTACAAACTGTTTTCCACATAGTGGATATGTTTTTTTTTTCCCTTTTCCAGTAGATTGGACAGTGTAGATTAGGAGCTGAACTACTTAAATTTTGTGTTTTGTTGATTCTTTACAATTTTTGTTCTTGATTTAATTTTTCGTTAGATTGCAATACACACGAATGTTTATGTCATTAAGTATGTTTGAGGGTTTGAGTGTATGAAACCGTAACAAAGTGGTATTAAAATTGTTTGGCCTTCGAACTATTATCGAAGAGTCCCAAACTCGCTAGGTTCATACATTTCATTATGGGTTTGGATTCTGGTGTTACTTAGTTACCTAGGGTTCCTAGGGTTTTTGGGTTAAGTTTCTTAGGTGATATAGAGACCTAGGGTTTATGAGTTCCATTGAAGAACTTGATCCTTCCACTTCTATGACTCAAATAAGGGGATTTTCTAATCTTTTTCCATCTATTTTCATATTTAATATTTAATTTATTATTATCATGAATACACAATATAAAATGACTTTGTTTGATGGCACAAGTGACCATGACTTATAAAAATGCAAGATAAAGGCCTCAACAAGAGGTCTATGGTGCTATAAATGTTGATGATTTGCCTAAAAAGGCCTTTGAGGCAGATAAGAAAAAGATTGAGAAAAAGGCATATTTTGAAATCTTGCTAAATCTATCTGATAAAATTCTTAAGAAGGTTTCTAAGGAAATTACCTCAAAAAATGTGTTTTCTAAACTTGATTTTTTTTATCTTACTAAGTCACTATCTAGAAAAGTTCATATGAAACATCATTTTTATTCTTTTAAAATGGATTCATTTAAGGATCTTGAACAAAACCTTGATGATTTTAAAAGATTAATTACTGATTTAGATGATATTGATCATAAAGTAGAAGATGAGACTCAAGCTATTATACTTTTAAATTATTTACCTGACAAATATAAGGATGTTAAATTTGACATAATCTATGGTAGAGATAATTTAACTCTTGATTTTTTTTCTTTCTAATTTGAGGTCAAAGGATTTAGAAATAAAAGATAAAAATGCATTGAGTGATAGTCTTCTTATTAAGGACATAATTGAAAAGAGAGAAAAAGGTTTTAGAGGAAAATCTAAGCATAGATCATAGTAGATCAAATAAACATGTTAAATGCTACTTTTGTAAGAAAGATGGCCACTATAGGAATTAGTGTCCACTTAGGAAGGGTAAAAAGGTAGAAAAGACTAAGTCAGGCACTAATAGTGAGTCAAACCTTGTTTCTGAGGGTTATGAGAATTTTGAAGTGGTAGATGTGAGCTCCTCTAGGACAAAAACAAATTGGGTCTTAGATTCAAGTTGTAAATTTCACATGACTCCCTTTGGGCATTGTTTTAGTAGTCTAAAAGAAGCTGATTGTGTTAAAGTCCTTCTAGGTGATGACTATGAGTGTCAGGTTAAGGGTATATGCTTAGTTAAGTTTTCTTAAGTTGATGGAACTATTAGAGTCTTGGATGATGTGAGGTTTGTCCCTGAACTTAAGAGAAATTGGATTTCACTAAGCACGTTAGATGCCACAGGTTACACTTTTAAGATTGAGAATGGAGTAATGAAAGTTTTGAAGGGTTCACTTAGTGTGTTATGGCAGTTAAAAAAATGGTTTGTATTTGTTGCAAGGTGCTGCTCTGGCCTTAAGTGTAGTTCAATAATTAGGAAATGCCACTTTATGGCATATGAGGTTAGGATATGAAAGTGAAAAAAGCTTAATTGAGTTAGCCAAACAAGGTGTCCTATGTAGTGATCCTTTAAGAAACTTACAATTTTATGAACACTATGCTTTTGGTAAACAAACTAGGATAAAATGTTCTAAAGGTCATCATACTACATTGCATGCACTAGATTATATCCACTCAGACTTGTGGGGACCTGCCTCCACTCAATCCCTAGGTAGTAATAGGTACTTTTTGTCCTTAGTTGATGACCAGACTAGGAGAGTTAAGACTTTCACATTAAGAACAAAGGATGAGATCACCTTTGATACCTTTAAGCAATGAAAAACCCTAGTTGAGAACCAAAAAGGTAGTAAGGTCAAAGTACTTAGGAGTGATAATGGCTTAGAGCTTTGTAATGAACTCTTTGACTCTTATTATAAGGACCAAGGGATTGGGAGACATAGGATAGTGGTAGTACACCTAAGCAAAATGGACTTCTTAAGAGGATGAATAGGACCATCCTAGAAAGGGTTAGGTGCATATTGTCCCTATCAAGTATACCCAAATAGTTTTGGGCAGAGGATGTGCACATACCTTATTAATAGGTGTCTTCCACTGCCGTAGGACTTACGATGCCTAAGGAGCTTTGGATTGGAAAATTTGTTGACTATAGTTACCTTCAAACCTTTCATTGCATTGCATATAGTCATTTAAGTCAAGGAAAGTTGCAGGCTAGGTCCTTGAAGTGTGTTTTCATTGGCTATCCCTTAGGAGTTTAAGGACATAGGCTTTGGTGTCTTTCACTAAAAAAGTGTATAACTAGTAGGAATGTAATTTTTAATGAAACTCAATTTTACTGTGATTTAAAATTGGAACCTAATACACATGTTGATGAGGATGCATTGATTGAGGTGGAGGTAGGTGCCACATCTCTCAATGATGGTAACACTGAGAATCAATTAAAGGTACCAACAGCCCCTCAATCCCAAGATATGTTAACTGATGAAATAGATTCTAGTAATGATGATGAATCTACTGAGGAATCAATCTCTCATCTTTGTAATTCCCCTTAACTAAATGATTACCTTCTGCCTATAGATAGGACTAGAAGGACAACAAGGCCTCCCTCAAGGTATATTAATTCCTTAATTGCTATTGAAACTGAGCATGTTGATATAATTTCTTTTGCCTTATTTGTTGCATCTGAAATTTGTGATTCTGAATATAATTCTTTTAATGATGCTATGAATTCCTCTAATTATTTAGATTGGATGAATGTCATGCATGATGAAATTAATTCTTTGAATAAGAATAGGACTTCAATTTTAGTTAAAAGGCCTAAAAAAGTCAAAATACTTGGTTGTAAATGGTTTTTTAAAAGGAAAGAAGGAATCAAGAATGTAGAACTTGTTAGATTTAAAACTAGGTTAGTTACACAATGATTTGCACAAAGAGAAAAAGGGATATATTTTAATGACATTTTTTCTCCAATAGTTAAGTTCACTTCTATAAGAGTTTTGTTATCATTAGTAGCTCAATTTGATATGTTACTTGAATAAATGAATGTTAAAACAACATTATTACATTCTGACTTAGATGAGAAAATATTTATGGCATAACCTGAAGATTTTGTTAAAAAGAATAATGAAAATCTCGTATGCATACTCAAAAAGTCTTTGTATGGATTAAAACTGGCCTCCAAGGAATGATATAAGAAGTTTAACACTTTTATAATTAAAACAGGGTTTGAAAAAAGCAATTTTGATTACTTTTTTGACTTTACACTTAAAAATGTTTAAAGTCCTGTTTATTTGTTGTTGTATGTTGATATACTAATTACCTGTAAAAGTAAGTTTGAAATTGACATGTTAAAATCTAAACTAAATAAAGATTTTGAAATGAAAAACTTAGGACTTTCAAAAAGAATTTTGGTATGGATATATTATATTAGAAGGTATGTTGCATTTGTCTCAACAATATTACTATGAAGAAGTGTTAAAAATATTTTCTATGTTTGATTCAAAACCTGTAAACGTTCCATTGGGTTCCCATATTAAAATTTTTGTTATTGATTGCTCTATATCTAATGAGGAGAAACAATATATGACTCAATTACCTTATTTTAATGTTGTAGGATCACTTATATATGCAATGATTTGTGCTAGGTCAGATATTGCATATGCTATTAGTATGGTTAATAGATACATGTTTAATCCTGGTAAGCCTCATTGGCAGGATGTTAAGTAGATCCTAAGATGTTTAAAAGGCACTGTTAGTACTGGTTTGCCATTTAAAAAGAATTCTTGTGATATTCCTATTATGTCTAGATACAATGACTCTGATTTTGCAGGAGACAATGATAAGAGGTCACTATTTAGCTACATCTTCACTGTCTATGGAAATGCAGTCTCTTGGAAAGCAAATTTGCAATCTATGGTTGCACTATCTACCATAAAGGCAGAGTTTATTGCATGTACTGAAGCTGTCAAGGAAGCTCTTTGGTTTAGGGCTTCACTAGACAAATTGATATGGTGAAAAGGGATTTAATTGACACTATTTATTGTGATAATCAATCTATCATTCATTTGTCTAAATATTTCATGTTTCATTCTAGGTTAAAGATGTAGATATTAAGATGCATTTTATTAGGCATATAGTGGCACAAGTCTTGTTAAATTAGATAAACACAAAGGACAACCCCTCTAATATGCTCACAAAATCAATACCACAAACCAAGTTTAAGCATTGCTTAAATTTGGTTAGGGTGTCACATTTAGGCACTAGGATTGGGAAGGGTAAACTGTTTACATATCCACATATGCATAATGTCATGTTGGAGATTATTAATGTTATGCCATTATGATATTGATAGCATGTAGAAGAAAACATGTTAAATTAGGTGTATTAATCTAATTAAATTAAATGTGGAATGCATCACTATACACATTGGTGTAAATGCATGAATACATAATGTTTTGTATTAATATTGTGTATTTTGCCTTGGGCTTACTGATTTGTGCTTGGGCTATTTGTAAGTGTTTGTTTAGGCCATGAAGTGATAGATTTGGCATTGGACTAAGATGTTAAAATATAAAGTGGAAGAAAATATAAATATAAAATAGATAAAAATAAATAAATGTAGAAGCTAAAATAATAGATAATTAAAGTAGGTTGAAAAGAGAACCAAAAAGTCAAATAAAGACATTCTAAATCTTATTCATTATAATACTGAAAGACTACACTGATATTTATAGGGATAATAAACTAAAATTATAATCCTAATAGGCCTCTAAATAAGACCTCTAAATAAGACTCCTAAACTAATAGAAAAATATTAGAATAATTATCTAATATCCTAATCATAATAGTCTTCAACACTAACAAGGAAACTAACTATTAATATAATATTCAACTCTCTCCCTCAAGCTAAACATAATCTATGTTCCGCTTGAATAATTACAACATACATATTTGTACTTGATGTTAAACTTCAAAGGTGCTTTAGTGCTGATGGGTTATGGAATTAGTGATGGCAGCACATTACGGTGGACCAGTTGATATTTCTAGAAAATGCGGTTACAAAGTCGTGAGGTTGAGATTGATACCAACAGTGGTGAGGCCATGAGGTTGGCGTGAATGACGGCAGTGGTAGTTTGCTGAATGACGAAACCAAAGAACCAACCTGCAATCTTTAGAAGAAATCGAACTGAAGATGAGGAGTACTAGCAACTAAATAAAGTAGAGAAATTGAAGTAGACCACGATAACAGTAGGGGTATATATATGGCAAATGATAGAGAGAGGATAGGAAAAAAAAAACATGTTCAAGATCGAACACTGTTCTGATATCATGTTAAAATATAAAGCGGAAGGAAATATAAATATAAAATAGATAAAAGAATAAATATAGAATCTAAAATAATAGATAATCAAAGTAGGTTGAGAAGAGAACCAAAAAGTCAAATAAAGACATTCTAATTCTCATTCATTATAATATTAAAAGACTACACTGATCTTTATAGTGATAATAAACTTAAATTTTAATCACTTTAAATAAGACTCATAAACTAATAGGAAAACATTAAAATAATTATCTAATATCATAATCATAATAGTCTCCAACACTAACAAGGAAACTAACTATTAATCTAATATTTAACTCTCTCCCTCAGTTTTGTCATTTCACTTGAATGTATATATACCCACCAGGGTTTTTTGGATGCTTCTCGAGTCATTTTGTGTTTTCTCTCTCGTGGTGCCTCTCTTCTTCTTCTCCTCCTCCTTCTCCTCCTCCTCTAAGTGTCTTCTTTGTAAATCTATGTATTTTTTGGTTGGTGAGAGTTCAAGTACTTGTTTAGGGAATGTAGTTCCTCCATTGTATTACGTTTTACTTCTAGTTTTGGTTCTTGTTGCATTACTCTCTATACAAACTATTTTTACATAGTAGATATGTTTTTACCCTTTTTCAGTGGATTAGTCCGTGTAGATTAAGAATCAAACAACTTAAATCCTGTGTTTTGTTGATTTTTTACATTTTTTGTTCTTGATTTCATTTTTGGTTAGATTGCAATGCACGTGAATCTTTATGTCATTGTGTGTTTTTGAGGGTTTCAGTATATGAAATCGTATCAAACTGGAATGTTGTTTAATATACACGCTTACTCGTTCTACTATTGTTTTTCTGCTTCCTGGGTTTGGAATTGGAGTCCTTTTTTTTTTTTTTTTTTACAACTGAGTAAATCCTTCTCACACTGTGGTTCAACTAAGCACACCTTATTTCTATGTTAATGCATTTTTATTATTATCGCAAAGGTTAATGCAATTACAGCAGTGTGTACTGTGTCTATTTTGATAATGATTAGTGATCCCTATTTGACAATAAGGCAGAGTATGTTCTTTTTTTTTTTTTTTTTTACTGATCAAAATTACTCATAAACTATCTTAAGGGAATGGGTAGGGATTTTTAAAGTAACCACTACTGCTATCTGGATAAATTATAAATAATGTTTTAAATAAAACTCAAATGTATAATTTTAAGGTTATGGGTATTATCTTTACCACTAATATAATGATGGATTTTTTAGTTTTTGTTTATTTGATTGTTTTTGTTTCTGTAAATTGTTTGAATTATGTCTTCGTGGATGGGGACATCTATAATGTTATCTCACGCTACAATACAATGAGCAATTAAGCAATGGCTTGAACTTATCTCTACTCTGGCTTTCTGGCTTTGGTTTGGCGTTGAGACCCCACCACACGCGTCAGCTCACAGCCGATATGAGACAAACACCACAATAACTTTTTAGGCTAAAGATACATTGAGAAAGTTCCTTGGCTTTTAATATAAAGCTTTTGGAACCATCACGGCACCTCCATTGCTTGTCTTTATTATATAAATTTGCATGCTTTTGTGTAATTACCAATATACTGTTTTTACTATTATTTATTTTATAAAGTTTGATTACAATTTAGGCATAAGAAAAAATGTGAAAAGTGATGGGTTTTCTTTTCAAAACAAAATGGGCTCATATGTGATTTTTATTTCATTCTAATTACTGAAATGCAATATTGTTTCGCAAATTGTCCTGAATGCGAGAGTTCCGCCCACAATAAATGTGTGTGGGTGCAAAGTTTTATAAAATTAAGCAATTTTGTTTAGATTAATCATACACCACATGTTTTTATTAAAAAACACGTAGACTAATGTGTGGGAATAGGACTGCTCATTGGAATGTTCAATTCTATAAATCATCAATTCATGATACAATGGAAAGCTAAAAAAAACAAAATCTCTCTCCTTCCTTGTCCAAGGCATAGGCATGAGAAGGGTTACATGTAAGCTTCTTATAGCGCGTAGTAGGTATGAAACTTATTCTTTCAATAATTTGTTTGTGTACGCAATACGCTAAAACACTGTTGTTTATAAGCAAGATTATTTAAATTAAGGAAATGTTTTTTATCTCCATATATTTAATGTAAATATTGGCCTGAATTTTAAATTTTTCCTCTTGCCCCTCATGAAATTAAATTTTACCTTTTGTCCCTCTATTGAGATTGGTTGAAGAGTGCTTTACATCTTTTGGATTGAGTGTTATAAATTGCGTTTGTTTTTTATATTATGTAAAAATACTTCCGTTAAAAAACATATTAAAATATTATCTTTTAAAAATTTTTAATTACAGATATAATTAATTTAGAGGAGGTATATAGGTTATTTTCAACTTTAACGAATTTTAATTATGTAACTTACCATAATAGTTAAACATACAATCGCGTGTAAAAATAAAATGCGAAAATAAAGAATAACACACAAGATTTTTAGGTAGAAATAATATAGGTCATAAGAATGACATAAGAAAAAAATCATCGATTTATCAGACCACCTAACTATCCACTTTAAAAATCAATATTCAATTACAATGTTAGGTTTTAGACTACCCTTCACAGATAAAACTTCCTATGTAATTTAATTACGAACTTCGCTCCTTTCACTAATATCTACAAGCTAGGTGTACTAATTCGGGCCAACATTTTGATCTAATCGAGTCTCACGAAGCCAATTGAACATGCCAACTTTGATAATTTTGAGTCATACAAAATACCGAACACGCACTTTTAGTACCTGAAATGTTAGCACAAATAACACAAGTACATAATGTATCCTATAGCAAATTAAAGAATGAAGAACCTTAACTAGTAGATTCAATAGCAGTATAATAAAAATAACCAAATCAACTAGCAAACTCTAAAACGATAATATAAAACTCAATATTCTAAAAATTAATTAGGCATACAAATTGAAAGTTTTTAAATCACGGATCAAATATACCTATAGGGGGGTGAATAGGTTATTTTCAATTTTAACAAATATTAATTATGTAACCTAATCACAACGGCCAGACATGCAATCGCGTGTAAAGATAAAATGCGGAATAAAAAATAACACACGATATTTTTATGTGGAAACAACCTAGGCAACTCCAATGACCTAAGAGAAAAATCACCGGTCCACCGGACCACCTAACTATCCACTATAAAAATCAATGTTCAATTACAACCATAGGTCCTAGAACTACCCTTCACAGATAGATCCCCCTTTCTGTAATTTACTTACGATCCGTCGCTCCTTTCATAGCCTCCACAAGCTAGGTGTCTGGATCCGGACCAACGTTCTGATCTACTTGAGTCCCACAAGATCAATCGAATCCGTCAACTTCGGTAATTTCGAGTCACATGAAATACCGAACACGTCACCTGAAACGTTAGCACAAATAGCACAAGTGCAAAGTGTGTCCTAGAGCGGATTCAAACAATGAAAAATCCTAACTAGCAGATTCAACAGAATACGATGTAAAAACAAACCAGCTAGTAAACTCTAGAACTATCATATAAAGCTCAATATCATGAAAAGCAAATAGGCACGTGAATTATCCAAACATAACCACACAATATGTTTGAACAATTAAAAGATGAAAGCACCTAAGATTGATAGATGAAGAGAAGAAGTTTTTTGTTTAAAAGCGCAATCAGATTTATAAAAACTTATTTCGGTGTGGTAAATTTTATGCACAAACAGTCCTCACATATATAGAGTCCAATTTTAGCTCAAACAAGATTTGTAATAGATTACAACTCTACACTTATCAGGATTTAGCAATTACCACAATTATACTCAAACAAGAATTTTGTTTTTTAACATTAAATGGGGTCAATTAGGTAAAAGTAACATATGGGTCGAATTAAAAGAGTTTTATTAGAGGTGAAAAACTGACTCGATCGATCTAACAACTGGCTTGATCGATCGATCCAATGCTCGATCGATCGACCAGATTTTTCGATCGATCTAGCTCAACCCGAGAGCACCTAGATCGATGTTGTTCCAGAATCGATCGGACTCGATCGATCGACCAAATAGGACTCGATCGATTGACCAAAATTCTCGATCGATCTATCTCAACCCGAGAGCACCTAAATCAATGTCGTTCCACACCCGATTGATCGAACTATATACTCGATCGATCGACCAACATGTGCACAATATATTTTTCGTTATGATCCATACTAAGTGTAGTGCTCAATTGTGTGAGGATGTATGCATGATAGAATATTTTACCTGTCATATGGGCATTGCAAGCTTGGTGACTCCATCATCATGTATCGTCTGATTAAATAGTGAACTCTTATTCTAGATTACAATCAAACATTTTGTCCACGAAAATCGCCAATACAAAATAAACCTTACACAAATCATTTAAACATACCCACGTAAAATGTTTAAACAATTAAATTAATAAGATGCCTAATACTCAAAGATAAAGAGAAAAAATTTTCTTTAAAAGCTCAAACAAATATAGAAAATATTACGATCAGTGTAGCAAATTTTTTAATGGCAAAAGTTTATATAGAGTTCAATTTGACCTAAATAAGGAATATAGTAAAGGGCAATTATGCTCTCAATAGAATTATGTTTTGACAATTAAGTGAGATAAAAATTGATAAAAATAACATACGAGCCGAATTAAAAACAAGTTGTTACGAACGTAAAATACTGTCTCGATCAATCAAATGTATTGGCTTGATTGATTTAGCTACTCTTGATTGATCAAAAACCTACACTCGATCGATCTAGCAACGATGAACAATTCATAATGTTAACCCAAGAGGGATTGATTGATGTTCGATCGATATTCGATCTATTTAGCCAAGCTCTATCGATCGAGAACCTATACTCGATCGATCTAGCAACAATTGGCCATCCTCGATTGATCGATAGACCAAATGTTAGATCAAACTAGTCCTCGCAAAGTTTAACTGAGAGAACCTAGATTGAACTCAATCGATACTTGATCGATCTATGTCTCAATCGATCAACCTACACCATCGATCGATCGATCGACCTGTGTACACTTTCACATAAAATAATTATTAAGTGTTTGTGCACAATTATGTGATAATGTATGCATGATGCGAACATTTTACCTAACACATACTTATTGCGAGCTTGGTAGTTTCTTCAACTTTGAATAATTAACTTGAAAGCAAACCTAGATAATAGATTACAATATAATATTTTATCCACAAAAATTACTAATATTTATAGACCTTACATGATTTAATCTTCTTTTTTTAGAAAAGTGAATTTCATTTATTCAAAATAAAATTACATCAATAATCTCTAAATCAAAATATCATGTTATGGTTTAATTATCAAATTAGAAATTAGAACTCTAACTTTTTTTTATAACAAGAACTCTAACTCTATAATGATTAATTTCTCAAATCGATTATGGGTTCCTCACAAACTCTAGTGGTTGACCATCATTAGATCAAATATATGAAGTATAAATATTATAGTAAAAATCTAACATCTAAATTTCTAAAAGAGAAAACGATAATTTAATCCGATAAAATAGATATTATAATTATTTAATTATTGAATCAGCTTGATTAAGTCAAATAATTTAACAAAAAATAGCCAAATTTGATTAACATAACGTCATAAAAAATTAAACCTTATACATGATTAAAAATGAATTTGTTAAGCACATGCTTAATTTAATTAAGGTTAACTTAGTAGTTTCAAACTACAATAATTATAAATATTTAAAAAAGCTTAGAGCTTCTTTTTTCATAGAATAAAAAAAATTGATTTAAAAATAGAAAAATTAAGAGTAAATAGTTTTCTATGGTGGAAAAATAAATAAATTTATTTCATACAGATGAAAGAGATGACTGTGTTCTCACATTTAATATTTTATCTTATTTAAAAAAAAAAAAACAAAAATCAAGATTTAAATTCATTTAATTCTTTATTAAAAAATTTGAGATTAATTGAATTTAATCTAAAAATAATAAAACTAAATCTTTTCATTTTTTTTTTAAATAAATGAAAATAATTTGACCTTGACTCAAAAATTTTAAGTGAGTTATGAAACATCTCAAGAGAAATAAAAATCCAATGATAAATCAAGATGTCTATGGAGATAAATACAGACATAGACACATTGACATTGACGTGAGGGCCGGGTGATTGTGTGAGTGAGTTCAGAATTGTTCAAAATTATTATGCCTTCGTTTAATTTTCTTGACATTTACAACACATCAATCACAAAAATCCTAATCATAAGTTGATTTGAAGTATCAATTGTCTCGGTGACGAATGAGTAATGTCATATAATAAGTGTTAGTTATTAATATAATATAAAATGAAAAATAAGAAATGAAGTAATGATGTAATGATAGTAAGATTTTTAGTTAAAAATTAATTAAATTATATTATATAAATTATAATAAATATTAAATTATAATAAAAAATATTTTTAATGATGAATAGTATTGAAACAAATCTCCTGATATAATTATCAGATAGTTTAATTATGATGATGAACGCAATCATATTTAACATAATATCTAAGTAATATTTTAAAAGTAAATATTTAATTATTTATTAAGTTTTTTGTATTTAAATTTTATTAGAGATGAGTAAAATAATGATAATGAAATATATTTTTAGAATATTAATTGGGAAACTCTAATCTCCCAAAGATTAGAAATTTGAGAGACCATGGTTCTCTCAAAGAATCGTAATTTTATCAATTTTTTTTAATTTTTTTCATTTCAATAAAAAATACAAAGTTAGATTGTATCATTTTAATATCTGAGTTGGATATCACTGCTTCAAATATCTATATCTATAAAAGTTACATTTTAGAGGTTAGATTAAGGTGTCTACTAACATCGAATATGATAGACGAGTGAAGTTGTCGAAGATGAAAGGGATATCACCAAGTCATTGTGAATAAAGAGCAACTATCGTGGACGTTAGTCTTAAAAACATGATGAAATGTTACGATATTAAATTATTATTTTATATTTAATTTTTGATTTAGGTAGAAAATATCCAATAATTGTAATTATTATCTTTTATATTATTTAGTTTTATCCTAAATGATTTTTTAAGATAATATTTTAAGAGCAAATATTTCATTATTTGGTAAGTTGTTCATAATTAAACCTGATTAGAGATAAAGTAAGTAACGAAAATGAATTATATTTTTTGAACATTAATTGGAAGACTCTAGTTCCTCGTAGACTCTAACTTGGGAGGTCATGGTTTCCTCGAAGAACCATAATTTTATCAATTTTTTTTTTAATTTTTATCGTTTCAATAAAAGATATGAAATAAATTCGTATCAACTTATTTCTTACAATCCTAGTAAGTATCATTATCAGTAAAATATGAAATATTAAAATCTCATGTAGTGAAATAGATAATTTATTGGTTGAGTATATAGTTATTTTCATAATTGTATGAGCATTTATAACCTGATGACATATGTATCAATTAAATAGTTAAAGAATTGTGAGGTTTAGGTGCATAAAAAATATAATTATTTAAATAAAAAAAAAGGTTCAATTAAGCCCATCATATTATACCTTAACGTATATTTTTAAATTATAAAATGTATTATTTAGTTTACTAACTTTGATAAATAGATCAGTTAATAAAAATAATATTATTTTATTAAAATGTTACTTCTTTTTTTTCTTGTAAATGATTAAAATATCATTCAAACTCAATCCCTTAATAATAATAAAATGAAAGTTAATCTGAAATTTTTTTGATAATATTATTTTAATATTTTCTTATTTTCAAAATTTTATTTTAATATTTTATGATTTTTTTAAAATTAGAAAATTGTATTGAAATAACTTATTGTTAGAATATTATTATTGTTAATTTTTTCTTAAATAATTTCATATTAAATTTTACTTTTATCCATATTAATAGCTCGTATTTTATCGAATTTGACTTATTTTCTCTAAGCTAATAAACTAAAAAATACATTTTATAATCCGAAGTATTAAAAGATACCATCTTCAAAATATGTGAGCTTCTACGAACGACCCCTCTTCCAATATTATATATATACTAGTCAAATATATGTGTTTTGCATGTATTTTGAATTTTTCAATTATAAATATGAATTTACTAATATCTGTAAAGAAAATAACATTATATCAAGCAATTTTGATACAAGAATACAATTGTCAATTTTTTCTGATGAGACAATTCTTTGAGGGAATTATTCAATGAGAGGTAAGGATGATAAAAATAAAATGGTAAATGGGGAACATGAATTCGTATTTTATAATACGAGGTGAGACAAGAACGAAAATTGTATTTTTCGCCCTATTTTTCGAAACTATATATATCATTTTAATAAATATATAAATTTATTTATATTTTCTAATTCTTCTTCTTCTTCTTTTTTTATAAATTTAGTTACATAAAACTCAAACTAATTATAAATAATACATTATATATTATATTTTATCTTTTAATTATGCTTTTATTCTTTTAAAGCATCAATAATTATTTTTTATAATTTATTCTTATTACTTCAAACTAGTTCGTAACAAAATGTAATCAATGTTATTTAATATTAAAAGATTATGTATTTTTTCATCAAAAAAAAAAAAAAAACGATTATGTATTTATTTTTAATATTCTTATTTTTTTTCTTATTGTATAATATTATTTATTGGCTATAAATTTTACTTTCCTTGCCATCATAAAATATTTATTATTGAATAGTTTTTTATTATTTTTCTTTATATAAAAATAAAAAATTATTAAGAAATTAAAAATAAAATTTTAATATTACTTGAATCTTAGTTCCCCATTTGGGGGTCCTCATTTCTCACTGGGGATCCAGATAAGACTCTGCAAAGATTTTAAGTGATGATGAAAATAAATTCAAAATCTTGAACGAGGAACAAGCCCCTCCACTTTGACAATCTTATCAAGACAATGAACATTCAAGTTACCATACAATTTCTATCCAAAAAAAAAAAAAAAAAGTTACCTTACAATTAAAAATTAAAATAATACAACAAAATTATATTATTTATATTTTTTGTTAATATTTTCTTAAATACACATTCCATCAATTTCTATAACTTCTTAAAATGTAGATCAAAATAATTTCTCAAATATAAATAATTATTCAAATTTTAGGATACTACTAAATATTTATTTTTATTAAATATGATTAAATATTAAATATTATTATTCAACAGTCATGGTTTTGTTAAGTGAAGTCAAAACAATTAGCAAAAGCTCACTCTTCTAAAATTTTGTTGTGTTGAATATAATTCAACAATTTAGTAGTTAAGATTTTTATTATTTAATAGTCATCTTCAACAAATGATAACTTTTTTTAAGTGAATCTAAAAAAAAAAAAAAAATGAGTAAAATAAATTTTTATAATTAACGTAATTTTTACGATTTTTAGATCATTATTCATTATTATTAAATATTAAATTACTAATAATGGTTTAGTAAGTGAAGTCCAACAAATATGCATAAGATCAATAATGTTTAATAATAAAGAGTTTATTTTTGGATAATCAGATAAAATTGTCGAATGATAAATTACACGGGCATTTTTTCACATGATAACTTTTTATTAGTTAATTTTTAATTTTATTTATAATAAACGTAACTTTTACCATTTTTAGATCTTAACATTGAATAACAATGGGTTTAATATTGAAAAATTGGATAAAATTATCTCAAATGAAAATTAAAAAAGATAAAATTGTTCAAAATAGAAAATGGCATATAGATAAATATATATAATAATAATATAATAAGTATTTTTTTCATTATTTTAAAGTTGGCTCAAGGGTTATTATGGCCTAAGGCAATACATAAAATGAGGCCTTAAATATTTTTTATAAATTAAAATTTATTCCATAAATAAAAATTGATTAACAACATTTGAATTTTTTTGTCCAATATAAATAATAAAATAAAATTTTAATAAATAAAATTTTTCGGTACATAAATGACCTATTTATTCATATAAATTTATTTTAACCTCTTCAGAAAAAACATATATTGTTTTTTTTATGATAGATTTGTTCATAGAAAACATACACGAAAACATATGTTATTTTTCTAACATATATTGTTTTATATTGTAAGAAAAATAACATATATATTTTTTCCTGAATGGGGTTACAAACAAAATTACCTAAAAGGGTTATGTCATACAATTAAACCTAAATAAAAATTTAAAACTTACTTTTTGTGTAGAGTAGTAATGAGGAATTACATTTATTTTTAACTTAATAAAATTGAAATATTTTTTGAGAATACTGTCTAGACCTCCTCTCAAGTGGTCCTTTTGTTTTTGACATGTTCATAGTTGAATATATGTTTAAATAATTATTTTTGTATATATATTCGAAAGTATAAATTTTATCGAAGTTTTGGTAAATCCAACGATGAACTGTCGTAGATGATGAAAATATCAAGTTAAACCTCAAAGAATAAGTATTGGATCATAAACACTAATTTGAAGTCCAAAGCTGAGCATAAATTAGTTAAAGAGTAAAAAAATGAAAGGCATTAAGCAACAGGTCAAAAATAAAAATTGTCCATACTATTTTTAAAGAAACTTTGTAGTTAAATAGTTTCAAATTATCAAGAGTACATTTTTTATCTTTGAAATATGAATAAGATACATATAAACAAGGTAAATTTTGAATTCTAAGAAAAGAAAAGACACATGTAAAAAGGGTGTAGTAGTGAATAAGAACATTATTTGTTCTAAAGGTACATTTGCTTATAAAAATCTCATAAGAGATGTAAGAAAGCAATGTGGGATAAAGTTTTAAAAAAGTAAACTTAATACACTTTTTTCTATATTTTTTCAAAATTTATAGTTAATTTCCATCATTTTATGATGAAACTGTTGCTCATATCATTGTGGGGTGTCATATATAGTGTTAGCCCTATCCTAATCACTACACTATGTCCTTCATTCCCATTCTACCAAGATGGTAACAGTTCTTTTATGCATTTTTATCACGCATTTTTGTGTTGGGTAAGTTCTCGGAGTGATGACGATGATTTGTTAGCTAAAGTAGCTATGAGATTTTGGCGTATATGGAAAGGAGGAATGCAGTTCTCTTCAATGGTGAGGGATTTACTCCTGGCACGATCATTGGTGGTACCTTGTTTGATTAGAATTTGTTCCTGAAAGCTTTTGGCTAGCACAGTGTCTTCCTTGGCTGGATGAGTGTTAGTGGCTTTTATGTTTCGTTAAGTCTTTTCTTTATTCCTCCATGATGCTTATTTAAGCAGTAGTCATTCTCTTTGTTACCAATTCAGTTCTATTATTTAAATAAATTTATCAAACTATTGTTTGATTAAAAAATATATTTTATGAATTAATGATATTTTAAATACTAATAAGATTTAAATATCCTCAAATTTAAACAAAATTATACACCCAAGCAAAACAAAAGTTAGATAATAAATGTTATATTGTTGTAAAAGAAAAAACAAACTACTTTTAAAAGAAAAAACAAAAAAAACACTGCCAGAGTCACTTATCTTAAAAATGGAACTTGAATTCTATACTTAGTTTTTGCAGCTATTTGGTCCTATTTTTAGAAAAAAGTAACCGCACAAAATAGTTAATATTTTAAATTTTTTAACATAGATGCCTTTTTTTATTTTGAATAAATTGTAATTGAAAAAATTGAAAAAAAATTAAATTAAAATAAAAAATAAATAAAAACATTAAAAAAAATCATCATTTATTCTTATGCGCTCACTTTTTATAAATAATAGGATTAAAGTGTAACAAAAAAAATAAGTAAAAGACCTAAATTTTATTTTTAAAATAAGTATATAATCTATGCATTAATACTTACTATAAGATTTAATTTTAAACTCAAAATATATAACATTACTTACATAGACAAGGAAGTATGGATGTAGTATATAAGGGTTTTGGGCTTTGCTAGATAGCGAAGCACATAGGTTCGAAGCTCGAAGCATGCGATTCGATGTTAAGCTTTAATTTAGCACCTCTCATTGGCCTCAGATGCGTATAAACTTCTCTTAGGTTGGAAACTTCTCTAATAGTCGATGAATCGTGGTAGTGTAAGTGTGTAGCAGTAACCCTATCCCTTAAACACGAGTGAGACATTTTTGATTAAAAAAAAAAAAGATTAAAACTAGAAATTAGTTAACAAATGATTTTTACTTTTCGTCATTTTTTTTTGAAATTGTAAATTCATTTCGAAAATTAGAACAATTATCAAACATCCTCTAATCACAAAAAATCAATTATTTTAGGAGTTTTTTTCTTCTTCTTATAATTCATTCACTAAAAGATAAATAATACATCTAATTAATTATTTTTATACTAAATATAATTTAAAAATAAATTAACTAAAATTAATTTATACTTGAATATGTTATCCGAGAAAATAAATTAATTTTCATAATAGACCTATTCAATCAAAATTTGACTTATGGGATTAACAAGCTTATTTTCATATAAAAGTGCAAATTTCTTCTTTATAATAGTAATAATATATAGCTGTAGATTTATTTGTAACATTTATAATATCTCGTGGTTCACCTAGTAATTTTTTGGTAAGACTCAACCTTTCCTCGTTTCAATATCACAAGTTTGAATTATACTAAAGTATTATTTGATTAAAAAATATATTTAAAACATACCTTAAAATTTGTAACTACAAAAATAACACTTTTTATGTTTAACTCAAAGTTTTTATATAAAAAAAGGTTTATTCCAAACATTTTGTATTGGACGCCTTCTAGTTCGATGCCAGTCAAATTAAACTTCGATCATTTAGATATGTTCAATATTGAATTCAGTTTGGTTCGACCCCATCCAATATTAATGTATATTGTTTTCGTTGCTATAAGTTATTTTATGCAACTTTCCAAAATAATTTTACAAAGAAGAAGAAAGAAGTAGCAAATTTGCCAAAATGATAGGGTTAAAAGTTAAAAATAAATCCAATTTTTATGAGCCAGTTCGAGTTTTAAATTCGGGAGCTTTCTCAAATATTAGGGGCTGAACAATCTATACAATTATAATAATTAAATAAAAATGTGAAATAATTAATGAAGATCATATATGTAAGCCATACTAAAAATATGTGTCTTATATGAAAATTATTTTTACTATTTTAAATTTTTTAATTATTTTTTATAACATATTTAAAATAATCATTGAGAGAGTTTTAACCTGATTACACGATCAAGGCAAGGTGATACAAACACTTAAGGACTCACTTTTCTAGTACAAACAACGAAAAGTAATTAACAGATAATACATATTGCAAACAAATAAATAAGGCAAAGAACAAATAAAGAAGTAAAAGCAGTAAATATTTTTCAATCTTAGTATATACTATATATATTTCACATATACTGTAGATACTCAGATTGTACTAACTCATGCAACAGAGCATACAAACGTAATAATATAACGTGGTAAACTCACTTAGGCACCAATCTTAAGTGGTAACATCCACAAATTGCTTAAGACAATCACTCAGCAGTCAAATTTATTAAATGAAATGAAACAATTATTGCAGACTTGATAAAGATAAAACTTCAAATATCTCTATCAATTAGGGACTACCTGTCATAACTGCCTGCTGTTATCACCACTTGTCACCACAAATACTTTGATCTTCACTGGATTCGGCTCACCTCCAGAGCTATACCACCACACATTGTGATGCAAATACATGCAATCAATATCCATGTACAATAATATATACAATTTATCCAAAGTATGCTTTTAGGATAAAACACATTGTATCAACAATACGGAAACACACTCAACGTATGTTAATACAGAAACTCCACCTCTTAATAACAATACAGAAATACACTCAATGTATTATTATTATGAAAACTCCGTTTATAAATGAGTTTAATAAACTCCACCACCACCACATAGTTTAACATAGAAAAATACTCGATCTATTAAAACTATGGAGTCACCTTTTGAAAATATTTAAATTTCAAGTGAACGAATCACCTCCACATTACTAATACGACGGGAGGCTTCACTGACCACCCTAGCGAACCCAACGTGAGATGTCAGCGAGGTCCAATGAGTCATAGCTATACTTTGTGCACACTTGCGGACTATTCGCCTATCACCTTGGCAAGTCACTCGCAAGACCTCTAGTAGACCCTAGCGAGCTATTAAAAATAAGTTTTTTAAGGCAAAACTTTACTAAATAAAAAGCCATAAAAATTCACTAGCTCAAGAAAAAACATGCAAGTAAAAATATATTTTAACATGTAATAAATATGCTCAAAACCATCCTGTGGTGTATCTATCATACAAATATACAATAGTGTTAAGATCTACTTGAGTGTGTGCGATACTGATCGCAAGTAAAGCATCGTACAAAGAGGTAGACAAAACACTAAGTAAAATAAATAGATTTCGTATTTTGCACATAAAAATGCTAACAAAAACATAAAGAGATTTACAGGACTTACAAATACAAAATTAATTTTCTTATACTTCCAAGTCAATTATGAAGCAAAATAATATTTATAGTTCTTATTAGATGTAACAATCATTATTGATTAGAGTTTTTATTGAATATGATCATATTAAATAATATTTAGAGTTATTATTTAAATGTGACAGTAGATCTTAAAAAGAAAATTAATGTCGTTAGTTTAAAATATAAAAACAATTTTGTCCAAAAAATATTAAGCGTGATTAAGATTTTTTTTTTCTTTATTTTTACACTAAATATAATTTAAAAATTAATTAAATAAAATTAATTTATAGTTTGATGTGTTATATGAGAAAATAAATGGATGATTATAATAGACCTAATCAATCAAAATTTGACATATTATTATGGTTCTAACAAAATTATTTTAATCTAAAAGTGCAAATTTATAACTTTATAATAATTATGATATATAGTTTTACTTTTATTTGTAACATTTATAATAACCCTTGTTCACCTGGTGTTTTGTTGGTAAGATTCTTCATTTTTTTAGTTTTCATATCACATGTTTAAATCATATTAAAATATCATTTAATTTAAAAAATTTATTTAAAATATATCTTAAAATTTATAGCTATAAAAATAACGCTATATCTAACCCATATTTTAAATATTAAAAAGTCTTAGCCCAAAAATTTAATATTAAATAATTTCTAGTTGGATGTCGATTAAATTAAACTTTAGTTATTTAAATATGTTCAATATTGGACTCTGTCTTTTCTTCTTTTAATATTAATGTGTTATTTTTATTATTATAAATTTTAATAAATTTATTTTATGTAATTTTTTAAAATAATTTTACAAAAGAGAAAAAGGAAAAAGTATCAAATTTGCCAAAATCAAAGAGTTAAAAATTAAAAACAAATCCAGTTCTTAAACTTCTTATTAGCCTTACTATATAGCCCGAGTTTTAAATTCGAGACAACACATTGATTTCTCAAATATTCGGGGCTCAATATGCGATACAATTATAATTATAATTATTAAATAAAAATGTGAAAATAATCGATGATAGGGGTGAACAAAAAAATACAGAACTAAACCAACCCACCCAATCCAACCCAACCCAGAAAAATCGATTTTTAAGTTTTATTAGTTTGGTTCGATTCTTCATAATAAAAAACTGATTAATATTAGGTTGGTTTGGTTTTCATTTATTAAAATCTTAAAAAAACCGAACCAACCCATATATATATATATATATATATAAATATATATTTATTTATTTAAATATTTATATAATCATTACAATTTAATTTATTTAATTCATAATTTACACTTAATTTTTCTATTTTTGTAGATATGTTTGGAAAATAACATACCTCAATAAACTCAATGGCGAGTTGGCGAAATCAATGATTTTAATATAATATTTATGTTTTATTAATATATTAGAATATGAGAGCTTGGAACATGTTTGAAATTTTATTTTATTTTTATGTTTTTTCTTGAATAATTTAAATATTTTATTTCTATTCTTTATTTTGTAATATACTGTAGTCTATATGTACTAAAGATTTGAATTTATGTTTGGATTTGTTATTTGTTGCTAATTAGTTATGTTTATAAGGGCAACCTTTTTTATTTTCGATAATATTTTAGAAAAATTTGTCCTTTACTTTGTTAGTGAGAGATAAACAAGTTTTGTCCATTTTTATCATTACAGTTTAAATATTTAAACAAAATTCGTGCAAGCACTTCAATGAAGATCAGACATGTAAGACGTACGCAAGTTGGGAAGTTTATTGGCTTATTTAATTTATTGTAGTTAAACATAAGTGCGTTGATGTAAATTATTTTATTTATTTTAATTTTAATTTTTAATTAATTTTTTATTATATTTAAAATGAATATAAAATTAATTTTTTATATTTTAAAATTAATTATGAAAGTACGATATTTAAAATTTTTATTAAATATATTAATAATTATTTGATTTAAGTTGATACTTATTTTATAGAATTTTTATTAAAATAATATTTAAAATTTTTATTAAATATAATAATAATCATATATTTAAAATTTTTATTAAATGTAATCATTATTAAATCATATTTAAAATCGTTATTTAAATGTGATAGTAAATTTTAAAATAAAAATTAATATTATTAAATATATAAATAATTTATCTTTAATAATATTAAATATAATTTAAATTTTTAAATATGATATAGATTTATATATGTTTTTTTTCTTTATTTATTTTATTTTTGTTAGTTGTTTATAGAATATACTTGGTGATTATAATATTTTTCCACTCCTATACAGGAAAAAAAAAAAAAAACTATATCCTTAACAGCTTTTTTTTTTTTTTTTTTTTGCCCCTTTGCATCAATCTTTATTATTCCTTCCTTCAGCAAATTAAACCGTTTATAGATCTCTCTTTTCTGTGACTCAATCTCAGTCGCACAGAAAAGAATTCTCTCCTTTTTAAACTTTTTATTTTTATTTATTTATTTATATTTTTATAATTAACATTATTTTATATACGGAATAAATAGGTCTCCATCAAAACCAATGGGTAAACCCAGAAACCCATACCCCCAAAATTTGTTTGCCCTCAAATCAAATCTTTATGAAAATTCCCCCTTTTCAACCTCAAAGCTATAATCTCATCAAGATTTTGATTCCTTTCCTAAATTGGTTTTCTCTTTTCATATTTTATTTCATTATTAATCTTGGTTCAATCTCTCTCTTTCTCTTGCACTGCCATTTAAAAACCCATTAACACCATCATGAAGGTCCATCCCATGCCTAAGAAGCGAAACATCACCATTCAATACGACATGGTTTCAAGAAACCCAGTTTCTGAAGCTCATGCCCTTCTGGGTCTTACCCACAAAAAGCTCCGCCGATTGCCCCATGTCTTCAGCCGTGTTCTGGAACTCCCTTTTCGATCCGATGCTGATGTTCTGATTGAAGAAAACACCGATTGCTTCCGGTTCGTGGTTGAAACTGACGGTATCGGTGATGGTGTGAGAGCTCACACGGTAGAAATTCATCCTGGAGTCACCAAAATTGTGATCAGGGAAAGTGGGTCTGTGGAATTGTCAATGGATGAACTCGAGCTTGATATGTGGAGGTTCCGATTGCCCGATTCGACGAGACCGGAGCTTGCAAGCGCGGTTTTTGTTAATGGGGAGCTCATTGTGACGGTGCCAAAGGATGATGGGATTGAGAATACTGAACATGGAGGTGCTGGAGATGGTGAACGAGAGATGTGGGGTCGTCTTGTGCTTGTACAGTAATAATAAAAACTCTCTCTTTGTTTTTTATTCCTGTTTTAAGTTAAAGTTTAGAACTTTTGCCAAGTTCATTTGATGAAACTAGTTAATGTATGCTTCTTTAATTGCATTAAGAAATGTTTAATTATGGTAATGACATTGAAGGTTGTTCTTGAACTTGGGTATCCAATCGATGTTGTTCTGCTATTTGTTTCTCCCTACTCTATTAATAGGATCCGAAGAGCAGTTTTCGTTTTGCTAAAAGAGCTTAAAGCATATGTCTCAGACATTTTGAATTTGGCCAAAACGAGGTTCTTTGTTTTAATCTTTCACTGCTTTTTTTTTTTTTTAATGTGTTCATTCCAACTTGTTGCTTTTGATTTTAGTTATAGAGTGCTTTTTGAGAAATTTTTGGGAAATAACTTCTAGTTATGTTTTACACAGCATCTCAATAGTTCAATTGAACTGGTGTAAATGGTCCAAGTTTAACGGATCGAATTAGATAGAGCTTATTGTGAAATGATAAGTTGGACTTTTTTAACAGTAAAATTATATAAGTTGGACTTAAAATATGCTATACGGGTTATAAATTTTAAGGTTATTATTTTTGTTGTTTCCCAAAAAAAATTTCTTTGATCTGAAAGAACTGAATCTCTTCAAGATTTTAACTTCGGTTTCCAGTCTTTTCATTTTCTGTTTCCGTTTCTATTCTGATTTTAACTTCCTTTTCATTTTCCATAATACTCAGCATCCAACCCAATGCTTCCACCAATGGTACGAGTGTTGTAAGAACATATCGCACATTCAATGTGAGCAATATGTACACAAACACAATCCCTTTCCATCCCTGCGTGGCATTTGATTTAACTATATGGATAGGTAGGATTTACGGACTTGCAACATAGAATGCAATAACATTCACGGCAAAATAGTGGTTCACTGCAGCAAATATCAGAAGGCATGACTACTATAAGAGTTTCTCATTGCTTTAGCACAATGCTACACATCTTATTCTTTAGCCTTACAATGCCTGATATGACATGAGACTCGGACTCTAATAAAGATTGTTCTCTATCTCCTTCAGGAGGTAGAGTAGTTATCTGATACCCTACTAAATTACCTACACTTATTTAAAAAGAAAACAAAAGAAGAGCATAGTTCGTAAGGGTAGCAAAAGAAGAGCAATTGGAACATCTTGCATGTCGAAAATTAGAAAAAAAAATCAAAATGAATGCTGAGAAGGGAAGATTATGATCAGAACTTGTATATCAAAACCACAAGTAATCTAAAACCATACAAAAATCAAACATGATCTAAATCTCTGTCTAATAACTTACTGAGACACTTAGGAATGAAATTCTAGGTCCAGCAAATCATGCATCGTTTTGAAATTTTGCATCTATTGACATTTAACGCTCAAAATTCAACAAAAGAATCAAAATTCATTAACTTGATCTTAATTAAATTTATCAATAGGGTCATGGGTGATGGAGTTGACATAGAAATTTGATTCAGTTCAATCTTGCCCGTAATTCTGGAAGATCCTTTAGAAAAGCAATCAAAGCGACCACAACAGATCACTTCCTCATCCTGCAACCCCAACCCCTCATGGCTCTTTCTCAACATTTCCTTAAAGAGAAGAGAATGCATAACTCTGTTCACTTGTTGAAGATTGCAAAAGATAGATACTCCAATAAGCACCAAACTCTAAAGTAGAAGAGAAACATTTTGTAATGGCTTCAACTGACAATTTGCAATTGCTGATCTTTATGCTGGGATTTTCCATACTAATGATGCAAAAATATGCATCAACATGTGTGCCAGGAAAATTTGATTGCATATACCTTTCAATTGAAAGGTTGCTTGCATGAACCCTGCCTGTTTTCTGTCTCCACTTTCACGGTAAGACGCTTAGAAAGTTACAGGTACCTATCGAGATAGTGCTCAGTTATGGAAACTATCTTCCCTACTGTTGGAGAAAAAAATGAATTTTGAAAAAAAATGAGAAGTGTCTATCGTGAGTATACCCACTCCATGATAGTTGTCCTACATCGCTTTTTTACATCTATTTTTGAAGTGTGTTGCAAATTCTTGTAAGTAGACAGTAAGTGCAAAAATAATAAAGTGTGTGTAAGTACGAGTTGAACCTCAGAGACTTAAGATAATTTTGTATATTAACACTAGCTATTAAGTTTTTATGCTTTCTTGCTCTATTTGAACAATCGAGTTTTTGAATGTAAAATTTAAATACCAAATTGAATTAAATGAAATTAAACAGAAGAAGTTTTTAACACAATTAAAGGAAATCTAGGGATTCAACTTCCCCCATTATGCTCCCATGAAATTTCATGTGTCTCCTTAATAGTAACTAAAATGTATGGATTATTAATAAACTCTACTCAAATAATTATCATCCACATGTCTATGGTCATGTTAATCCTAATCCATATAAACCTAGCACACATATTTATGGCCATCTAAAAATACATGGGTCATTAAGTCCTTAGAGTTAAAAGTGATTACATACAAAATAATAGAAATTTCTTTCTCATTACATAAATGCCAATTTAATGCATATTCACAATTTCATATCAAATTTTCAATTGCACACAAAATTTAAAAAAATCACTTAATTAAATGACAAATTTAATTAAGAGTATTAAGCACATTAAATTAGATAATCCAATGCTTTAATAATATTAAATAAACATTAAATAATCATGTTCATAGAATGGGTTCCATTAAAATCCCTAGAACAAAATCTCTACTCCATACTACCTATTTTTAAAACAATAAAAACGAGAAAAAATTATAAGAAACATAAAGATTACACTTGGAGGAGTTGAATGGTAAATTGTTTTGTAAAATCACCGAAAAAATGCTCCCAAGTTGCCTCTTTTTGCTCCAAAAAACTCAAAACCTTATCTCTCGATCAAAAATGGTGAAGAATTGCTCTCAAACTCCTATTTTTCGTTTTTCTCAAAATTGTGTGTTGTGTTGAGGCTAAAACTTTTGAAAAATGTCTCGGATGAAATTTGGACAATTTGATAAACTTTTAAATCAAAGGTTGGATGAAAATCATTTTAAAAAAAGGCACTGCCCAATTAAAAGACGATATTTTTCACATAAAAAAGACAGAGCAAACCAGAGCATGACACGTGGCACGAAAAAACATGGGAGTTGTGCTATCACGACATGTGGCGCGCTGCAAGACGCTAGGATGGACCGGATTGCTGAGATGGTGCCACACGGCGTTCCTTGATTCGTTGGCATTGCTTGCATGGCTTGACGTGCGGACCGTTCGATGTTTTTCGAAATGAATGTCGTGCTGACACGTGGCTCACTGACTGGGACGCTTTGACACCCGACGCTCCGTGATTAGCTAATGTGGCTTGCGTGGCTCCCAGCTGTCTTCTACGTGTGTCTGGATATTTTTAAGAACATCTCAAATACTTCTATATGCATCTAACTGCATTAAAAAATAATAAAAAATTCCTAAAAATTTCAAAAAATTATATTTTAATTCATTTTTACCATTTGACCCAAAACTTATCTTATTTTAATATTTTAACCCTAAAAATATTATCTATTCAATTAAACAAGTTAATATTAAGCATAAAACTTAATATTTTGCTTATCCCAAGAAAAATATAAACAGAAACTAAACAACTCAAAATTAACATCTAAACATGTTATAAATAACAAATTCATAACTATTAGTAATATTATTTTCAAGCATGTTTAATAAATTAAAGGACCCTAAAAAATTAACTAATACACTCAACTTAGATATCCATATGATTATCAATCCATAATGCATTCATTTAAGGGTATGACCAAAATCTTCAATGATATGCTCCATGTGCGTGTGCCATTAAAATAAACTCATGTGAACCATGCAATTATAAGAATAGTCTACAATAATACCAAATTTCATAAGTCCACATTTAGTCTCTCTTTCCACTAACGTAAATGCAAACTTAAATTAAAATCAATAGGTCTTTTAAAGCTTGTAAGGATTAGTTAAGATATGGGTAGGTGAGACAAAATATTTAGGCTCAAATACACCCTTAGCAAACCAAATACATACAATAAATTAATGAGCTCACGACCACAAGTAGTGTACACTCAAACTTAGGTCTCTTTTTTTTTTTTTTTGTGAAAACTACACCCTAAATTCAATCATTTATTTCATTTTTTTTTTACCGAACAAGGTAAACCACACATTCTTAAAACATACAAGCTCAACAATAGATAACACACTACATATTTAACTAAGGATGTCATGAGTAAGTGAAATTTATTATTTGGGCTAGGCTAATCACATAGGTAAAATGAAATGAAATGAAATGTTAACATAAAGGCTCAAAATGAGGTAACTAAGGACATAAATAATCATGGTGGCTTGAAAAGCTCAAATGGTCCAAAGAAGGCTTCAATCATTTTTCAACCTAAGTAGCACATATGATTTTACCTCAATTGACACCAAAGTGGATTCTAAAGTTTGTTATAGACACATAAATCGTTAATACATGAAATTCACACAAACTTCTCAAAATAAGCATAGAATTCACAAAGTTATGATATGTGCACATATAATGGAGTATTTCAAATAATTTTTTTTTGGCCATACATACCTCAATGAATACACATGTTCATAACTACGACATTTCAATTCAAGTGTAATGTATGCCAACCATATATCATCATTGTGTCCCTACCAAATTCATTTCACATACAATTCACCAACATAACCATAGTCATAACTAGTCATTTTTATTACAAAATTATAATCTCACCAAAGAAATAAAAAATTTCCCACCCCTAAACTTAACATGCATATTGTCCCCAATATGTAATAAAGGAAACAAAAGCAAATACAGGATGAGAAAACTCCCTCAAAACTTAAAACTTAAAACTTTAAGATTTTGATTTATTTCTTCTTCAAGCTCCAATACTTTTCTTTTTTTCCTTTAAAACAAAAACTTGTTAATTTATTCAAAAATTGGGTTCCCTCCCAACAAGCACATCTTTTTATAGTCGTTAGCCCGACTTTACCTTCTTTGCTCTACTCTTCATGGTCCATGGTACCCAACTTGACCATAGATATGAGTCGCTCCACCTTTTCTCCATAAAAATGCTTGAGCCATTGTCCATTCACCAAAAATCTTTTCTTAGCATTGTCTTCTAATTCAACCGCTTCATGGGAAAATACTTGGGTGATGATAAAAGGACCCAACCATCTAGATTTTATCTTACTCGGAAACAATTTCAAACGAGAATTAAATAAAAGAGCTTGTTGTCCCGGTTCAAAATGGCGCTCTACAATCCTCTTGTCAGGCCATCTCTTGGTTTTTTCCTTATAAATCATGGCATTCTCATAGGCAAAAAGATGAAGTTCATCAAGTTCATTTAATTGCAACCTTCTCTTCTCACCGACGACCTTGACATCCATATTAAACTCTTTCAAAGCCCAAAAGGCTTTGTGCTCCAATTCCACTAGAAGATGACATGCCTTTCCATACACAAGTCGATATGGAGTCATCCCAATAGGTGTCTTAAATGCCATCCTATATGCCCATAAAGGATCTTCTAACCTCATGGACCAATCTTTTCGAGAGGGATTGACCGTCTTCTCTAGTATCCTCTTTATTTTTCGGTTAGAAACCTCCACTTGCTCACTTGTTTGGGGATAATATGGAGTTGCTACTTTATACTTGACATTGTACTTTGCGAGTAGGGATTTAAAAACCCTATTGCAAAAATGAATTCCCCCATCACTAATAATGGCACTTGGAGTTCCAAACTTTGTAAAAATCTTCTTCAAAAAATGGACTACTACTTTAGCATCATTGGTTGGCAAGGTGGTAGTTTCAACCCATTTGGATACATAGTCCATGGCTACCAAAATGTATTGGTTCTCATGTGATGATAAAAATGGTCCCATGAAATCTATCCTCCACACATCAAATAGCTCCACCTCCAAAATATTCTTCAAAGGCATCTCATGCCTCTTTATATATTGCCAACCCTTTGGCATCTATCACAACTCTTAACAAACTCATAAGTATATTTGAAGATGGTTGGCCAATAGAATCCGAATTCAAGCACTTTTGCCGATGTCCTTGCACTACCAAAATGTCCTCCATACTCCAAAGCATGACAATGCTTAAGTATGTCTCCAACCTCCTCAAAAGGAACACATCTTCTCAACAACCCATCAGAACATGTTTTAAATAAAAATGGCTCATCCCACAAAAACAACCTACTTTCTCTTAAAAACCTCTTCTTTTCTATAGAAGATAAATTCGGTGGCATCATCCCACATGCAAGATAATTAGCATATTCGACAAACTAAGGCATGCTCACATTATTAATAATAAATACTTGTTCATCAGGAAATGCATCATTAATAATCAAATTATCATTATTACCTCCATGAACTAATCTTGATAAATGATTTGCCACTAGGTTTTCTGACCCCTTCTTGTCTATTATCTCCAAGTCAAATTCTTGAAGGAGAAGAACCCATCTAATCAACTGAGGTTTTGCATTCTTCTTTGCCAATAGGTATTTGAGTGTCGAATGGTCCGTAAATACAATCAATTTGGTACCAACAAGATAGGATCGAAACTTCTCAAATGCAAAAACTACCTCCAAGAGCTCTTTCTCCATTGTTGCATAGTCGGCTTGGGCATCATTAAAAGTTTTACTCACATAGTAAATAGTATTAGCAAGTGTAGTATTCTGGTCTTCTATGGTGCAGTGGAGATCCAAGACAAAAGAGGTTTTTTAGGCTATTTTATCCTAGGGACGACGAGATTGTAGATTGTTTGTGCATCTTGGACAGAGTCGTAAAACATCTTAAAGAGAGCGACCTAGATCGTAACTCAACTCAAGCAATTATTTTGGTAACTTCTTTCCTTTTATTATTTGCAGCAACAATTTTAAGACGATATGTCATCTGTCATGTGGAAGGGAGTGGCCTTTGTGGAAGGGAAAAGAGATAGGCAATTGTTGGTCAACCTAAGCAATTATTTTGGTAACTTCGTTTCTTTTAAATAGAATTAGTGGCCTAAGTCATTTACACAACAAAAACAACAAAAACACTTTTCGAAGAAAAAAGCTCTTTCATATTTCATCTTTACTGAAACAAGAAAACTCTTTTCAAAACAAAAAAAAATCTTTTATTTTTTGTTCTTTGGTTTCGAGCAACCTAGTATTAGCTAGTGTAGTATTTCGATTTTCTACGATGCTGTGGAGGTTCAAGAAAAAAGAAGTTTTTTGGGTTGTTTTATCCTGCGAAAGACAGGGTTGTAGATTGTTTGTAAATATTGGACAAAGGCACAAATTGTCTTAAAGAGAGCGACCTAGACCACAACTTAACCCAAACAATTATTTTGATAACTTCATTCATTTTATTATTCTACAGCAACAATTTTAAGATGATATGTCATCTGTCATGTGGAAGTTAGTGGCCTTTGTGGAAAGAAGAGGAGATAGGCAATTGTTGGTCATCCCAAGCAATTATTTGGTAACTTCGTTTCTTTTAAATAGAGGTAGTGGCCTAAGTCATTTACACAACAGAAACAATGAAAACACTCTTTTAAAAAAAAAAAAAAGCTCTTTCATATTACCTCTCTATAGAAACAAGAAAACTTTCCTCAAAACGAAAAAAATTCTTTTATTTTTTGTTCTTTTGTTCCAAGCAACCTAGTATTAGCAAGTGTAGTATTTCGGTCTTCTATGGTGTAGTGGAGGTCCAAGACAAAAGAGGTTTTTTAGGCTATTTTATCCTAGAGATGATGGAGCTGTAGACTATTTGTACATTTTGGACAGAGCCACGAAATATCTTAAAGAGAGTGACTCAAACTGCAACTCAACCTAAGTAATTATTTTGGTAACTTCCTTCCTTTTTTTATTCTACAACAATTTTAAGACAATATGTCATCTGCAATATGCAAGGGAGTGGCTTTTGTGGAAGAGAGATGAGATAGGCAATTGTTAGTCTACCTCTTACATGTGCTACAGTCCGACCGGCCAAGTCGAGTGAGAGTGTGATGAGGTGGTAGACACTTTATTTTTTAAATTTTATTTAATTACCTTTTAAATTCAAGATTTTTTTAGTGAAAGAAGACTTTTTCATCTTTAAATAGAGGCAGTGACCTAAGTCATTTACACAACAGAAACAACGAAAACCCTCTTCGAAAAAAAGGTCTCTCATATTTCCCCTCAACAGAAACATGGAAACTCTCATCAAAATAAAAAATTATTTTCTTTTTTGTTCTTTGGTTATGAGGAATCTAGTATTAGCAAGTGTAATATTTCGGTCTTCTACGGTGAGTGGAAGTTGAGACAGAAGAGGTTTTCTAGGTTGTTTTATTCTTACGACGACAGACTGTAGACTGTTTGCACATCTCGAGCAGAACCACAAAATGTCTTAAAGATAGAGACCTAGACCGCAACTCAACCCAAGCAATTATTTTTGTAACTTCGTTCCTTTTATTATTCTTCATCAAGCAATTTTGTGGGACTCCACTTTAAAAGATGAAGACAACAATTGCTATTTTTCCTTACAAAAAGTCACTTAGGTTTGTAATACTTCAAAACCTATTTTGCCTACTGAACCTAGTGAAACTCAAACTAAAGATTAGAACTCTTGGGTAAAAACATATTTCTTGTGTAAGAATTTTATTCTCAATAGTTTGTTTGATGATTTATATGATTAATACAACTCGGATAAATCTGCCAAGGAAATATGGGATGTACTTAAAAAGAACTATGACACTGAAGAGGTTGGAACCAAGGAGTATGCAGTCCGTCAATATCTTAAATACCAAATGACTGACAATAAAACTATGGAAGCTCAGTCATTTGAGCTACAAAACTGAAAGTGAAGGTATGATTTTAGATGAACAATTTTAAGTTATTGTTTTGATATTTTAAAAATGTTCTTAGGCACAAAACTAAGAAGATTTCTTTAAAAAGTCTTATTATTCGTCTTCGCATTGAGTAGGATGCTCGAAAACAACATCAAATAATGAAGTACTTGTTGTTTCCAACAATAGTGCTAATAAGAAATCCACTTCTATCATTCTAAAATTGAAAGTGAGAAACATGAAGAATCAGAATCGCAATACCAACAAGAATCGATCGCAACGACCAAAATTACAACAGGAATCCTCCATTGAATGGACACCAACCCTCCAAGGAATGACATGTTTATGTGTTTTAGTTGTAACAGGCCTGGCCACATGGCTTGGAACTACATTAATATACCTCATCTTGCTTCACAGGAAAACCTTACTGAAGAGCAACTTGTTGCTATAATATCTTAAATAAACTTTGTTAGTGGATTTGCGGGGTGGTAGGTAGATACTAATGCTTCTTGCCATATTTGCTATGACCATGATTTTTTCAAGTCCTATTCTGAAGTTAAGGACGAGAAAGTGTTGTTGGGTGATTCCCACTCCACTATAATTGTTGGTACTGGTGAAGTAGAATTAAAGTTTACCTTAGAAAGGGAGAGAAGATAGGCAATTGTTGGTCTACCTCTCAAACGCATCATCGTCCGAGTGGCCGAGTTGAGTCAGAGTTTGGTGATGTGACAGACACTTTATTTTTTAAATTTTATTTTATTTATTTACCTCCAAAATTCAAGATTTTTTCAATCAAAGAAGACTTTTTCTTATCTATAAATAGAGGCAGTGGCCTCATTCATTTACACAATAGACACAACGAAAATACTCTTTGAAAAAAAGCTCTTCATATTTCCTTTCTATAGAAACTCTCTTCAAAACAAAAAAAAAGTATTTTCTTTTTTGTTTTTTAGTTCCGAGTAACCTAGTATTAGCAAGTGTAGTATTCTGATCTTTTACACTATAGTGAAGGTCCGAGATAGAAGATATTTTTGGGCTATTTTATCTAGGAAACAATGGGGGTGTAGACTACTTTCACATCTTGGGCAGAGCTGCGAAACGTATTAAATTGAGTGACCTAGATAGTGACTCAACCCAAGCAATTATTTTCTTAACTTCATTCCTTTTATTATTCTGCAACAACAATTTTAAGACAATATGTCATCTATCATGTCTGCAGATTTAATTACTGCTACTGATGATATGAACAAACATTTTCGTTTTGAGAGGATCCACTTTAAAATATGGAGACAAAAAATTCTATTTTTCCTTACCATGAAAAAGTTGCTTATGTTTGTAATACTGCAAAAACTTGTTCTACTTGCTCAATTTGGTGAAACACCAAGGGTTATAACTCTTGGGTAGAAAATTATTTTTTGAGTAAAAATTTTATTCTCAATAGTTTTTTTTTATGATTTTATGATTATTATAACTTTGATAAATTTACGAAAGAAATTTGGGTTGCACTTAAAAAGAAATATGACATTGAGGTAGCTGGAACTAAGAAGTATGTAGTCAGTCACTATCTAAAATACCAAATGATTGACGACAAATCTATGGAAGGTTAGTCACATGAGATGCCAAAAATGTTGCATGAGAGATGAACAATTTTAAGTTGTTTCTTTGATTGATAAATTACACCTTCGTGGAAAGATTTTCAAAATGTTATAAGGCACAAAACTAAGGAGTTTTCTTTAGAAAATCTTATCACCCATCTTCGCATTGAGGAGAAAGCCCAAAAACAAGATCAAAGAAATGAAGTACTTATTGTTTCCAACAATAATCCTAATAAGAAATTCATCTTTGTCATTCTAAACCCAAAGGGAGAAACATGAAGAATCAGAATCGCAATACAACCAAAATTGCAATAGGAATCCTCCATGGAATGGAAATCAACCCCCTAAGGAATGATACGTTTATGTGCTATAGTTGTAAGAGACCTAACCACATGACTCAAAATTTTCAGAATACGCTCATCCTACTCCACAAGAGAACCTTACCAAACAACAACTTATTGTTATGATATCTAAAATAAACTTTGTTAGTGGTTCGAGGGGTGGTAGGTAGACACTAGTGCTTCTCACCATGTTTACTATGACAATGATTTTTTCAAGTCTTGTTCTAAAGTTGAGGACAAGAAAGTGTTGTTGGGTGATTCCTACTCCACTATAGTTACTTGTACTGGTGAAGTAGAATTAAAGTTTACCATAAGAAGGAAGAGGAGATAGGCAATTGTTTGTTTACCTCTCACACTTATCAATAAATAGAGGCAGTTGCCTTAGTTATTTACACAACAGAAACAACGAAAACACTCTTAAAAAAGAAACTCTACTATATTTTCTCTCTATAGAAACACATAAACTCTATTCAAAAGAAAATTTCTTTCCTTTTTTGTTTTCCATTTTGAGCAACCTAGTATTGGTAGGTGTAGTATTTATTCCAGTCTTCTACAGTGCAATCGAGGTCTAAGACAAAAGTTATTTTCAAGGTTGTTTTAACTTAGGACGACGGGGCTGTAGACTGCTTGCACATCTTAGATAGAGTTACGAAACGTCTTAAAGATTACAACCTAGATTGCAACAGGCTTGGCCTAGCCACATGGCTCAACCCCCCAAGGAATGATACGTTTATGTGCAACAGTTGTAACAGGCCTGGCCACATGGCTCAACCCCCCAAGTAATGAAACGTTTATGTGCAATAGTTGTAACAGGCCTTGGCCACATGGCTTAGAACTATCAGAATATCCCTAGTCCTACTCCGCAGGAGAACCTTAAAGAAGAGAAACATATTGTTATGATACTTGAAATAAATTTTGTTAGTGGATCAGAGGGTGGGTAGACACTGGTTTTTCTCACCATGTTTAATATGATAGTGATTTGTTCAAGTCCTATTTTGAAGCTAAGGACAAGAAAGTGTTGTTGGGGATTCCCACTCCACTATAGTTACTGGTACTGGTGAGTTGGAATTAAAGCTTACCTTTGGAAAAACTATTATTATGAAGGATGTTCTACATACTTTAGAGGAGCTTAGTTTTGGGCTATATTCTCAACAAGGTTGGGTTTACTCAAACAATTGAGACCAATTTGTATACAATTACCAAGAATAATATTTTTGTTAAGAAAGAATATTCTACTAATGGAATGTTTAAATTTAATATTGATATGAATAAAGTTTTTCCTTCTGCTTACATGTTGTGTTCTTTCAATACTTGAAATGCTAGACTTTGTCACGTTAATAAACGCATAATTAAGAAAATTAGTAGTTTAGGACTCATTCCTAAATTATCTTTGAATGATTTTGAAAAATGTAATTTTTGTAGTCAAACTAAAATTACCAAAATCTCACATAAAAATCAATAGTTAGAGAATTTGAACCACTTGATTTAATTAATTGTGATATTTGTGAATTTGATGGTGTTTTGAGTAGAAATGGAAAATGCTATTTTATTACTTTCATTGATGACTCTTTTGATTATACTTTTATGTATCTCATGAAAAAAAGTGAAGCGTTTGACATCTTCAAAATATTCTTGACTGAAATTGAAAATCAATTTAATAGAATAATAAAGAGATTTCGTAGTGGTAAAGGCATTGAATATGAGTCCAATACTTTCAATGATTTTCATAAAGCCCATGAACTCATTTATGAAAAAAATTGCACTTTATTCTTCTGAAATGAATGAAAAAGCTGAAATAAAAACTAGAACCTTTATTGAATTAGTTGTTATTATTTTACTTAATTCTGGTGCTGTTTCTCATTGGTGGGAAGAAATTTTATTTACTGTTTGTTATTTTTTTAATAGAGTTTTTAAATCTAAAAGTTAAATTTCTTCTTATGAAGTTTTGAAAATAAAAAAGAAACCTAACTTGTCTTATTTTAAAACTTGGGGTTGTTTGGCTTATGTTCGTATTCCTAATCCTAAATGAAATAAACTTGCTAGTAAAGCATATAAATGCGTATTTATTAGATATGCTATGAATAGTAAAGCCTATAGATTCTTTGACTTGAATGATTATGTTGTTATTGAATCAAATGATGCTGATTTTTATGAACATAATTTTCTTTTTAAATTGAAGAATAGTGAGGGTATTGGTAACTCTATGAAAATAGAGTTATTATATCATTTTCATGCTTAATATTAACTTGTTTAATTGAATAAATAATATTCTTGGGGTTAAAATATTAAAATAACATAAATTTTGGGTCAAATGGTAAAGTGGATGAAAATACAAATTTTTGAAATTTTTTTAGAATTTTTAAATATTTTTTTATGTTGGTGGATGTACAAAGAAAGATTTGAGATGAACTTAAAAATTTCAGAGACACGTGGACACCAGCCATGTGCCATGCAAGCAACAGCAACAAATCAATGCGCGTTGGGTGTCAAAGATTCCCAGTCATTAAAACATGTGTCAACATGGCGTTATTTTCAAAAAACGCTGAACAGTCGGCCTGTGCCATGTGTCACGCCACGCCAAAAATGCTAGCAAATTGCAGAGTGCCACGTGTCATCCTTCTATTGGCCGCACTTATTTTTATCTCATTTTCATCTCAACCCTTGCTTTTTAAGATGATCCAAAGCCCAAAAATTGACTTGAGCATTTTAGACCTATTTTATCTCCTTTTGTACCAAATTTCAGTAACTCATTCCCCACTTTTCACCCTCTTCCACCTCCATGTCCATCCTCCATCCATTCCATCACTCCATTAGCCATTTTTATCTACCAAAATACTCTTTTTTATCTTTCTTTATAGATTTCTCTACATTATTTTAAAAATATAAAGAGAGTTTTAAAAAAGGCACAATAGATCCACCATTGGAGCACAAAGGGAGTTTCTTGGAGAGGAGAGCTTGAGGAATCTTCATTGGGTTTACATTTTCTTACTCTTTTAATTGTAAATTTTATATTTCATATAATTTTTACTCTTGATATTATTATATTGATAATGTGTAGTTTGTGCTAGAACTCTCTTTAAGAATTTAATGGAACCCATTTTATGAACATAATTTATGCTATTAATTTAATATTTTGTGAGTGTTTGATTTATCTAATTTAATGTACTTAATGTTTCTATTTAAATTGTCCATTTAATTAGATGATTTGTTAATTTTGTGAACAATTGAAAAAATTGGTATGAAATTGTAAATATGCATGAAATTGACATATGTGTAATGAGAAAGAAATTCCCATTATTATTTGTGTAATCACTTTTAAACTCTAGGCTCTTAATGACCCATGTATGCTTAGATGGCCATAGACATGTGGGCTAGGTTTATATGGATTAGGATTAACATGACCATAGACATGTGGGTGATAATTATTTGAGTAGAGTTTGATTAATAATCCATGCATTTTACTTTATTATTAATGAGACATAGAAAATCTTGGGAGTAGAATGAGGGAAGTTGAATTCCTAAACTTTTCTTCATTGTGTAGTGAATCTATTTTTTCTATTTCTTTAATTAGTTTAGTTTCATTATTTTAATTTGCTACTCATTTTTTATGGTTCAACTAGAAAGGCAAAGTATATATTTCGGTACTTAGTCCTAGTACAAACCTTAATAAGTTTCTCGTGGGTACGACAACTCTGTTCTTAAAAATACTTATTACTTGTACACTACTCGTGCACTTGTGGATTTCGTGCCAGGCATGACTTATTGTAATTTGCCTATGATTAGAACTAATGAACCAACTAAAGAATTAGATTATGAACTTAGGAGGAGTAAACAAGTTCAAACCATTAAGGATTATGGATATGATTTTTATGCTTTTACCTTAGAAGAAGATCCCCAAACTCTTCAATAGGCTTTGTCTTTTTTAGGTGCCAACTTATGGGAAGAAGCTTTTAATGATAAAATGGACTCTCCTGAGTCTAACAGAACTTGGCATTTAGTTGATTTACCTCTAGGTCACAAGGCAATAGACTATAAATGAATATTTAAGAAGAAATTGAAACCTGATGGTACTATTGATAAATACAAGGCTAGTCTTGTATCCAAAGGGTATAGGTAAAGAGAAAATGTAGATTTCTTTGATATTTTTTACCTATCACTAGAATAACTTCTATAAGTTTGCTATTTTCTCTTACCCCTATTCATGATCTTGTTGTGCACCAAACGGATGTTAAAACTTCTTTTTTTAATGGTGATTTAGAAGAAAAAATTTACATGGAAAAACTTGAAGGTTTTGTTGTCCCTAATTAAGAAAATAATGCTTGCAAATTAGATAAACCTCTCTATCGTTTGAAAAAGACACCTAAGTAATGGCATGAAAATTTGATTATCTTGTTATATCACATTGTTTCAAAGTGAATGAAAGTGATAAATGCATTTATTATAAATCTAAAAATGGCATTTGCATATTATGTGTCTTTGTGTGGATGGCTTGCTTATTTTGGTTTCAATATTCATGTCGTGAATAATGTGAAATATTTGCTATATGCTAATTTTGATATGAAGGATCTCGGAGAGGCGAATGTGATCCTTGGAATAAAGATCACTAAGTCTGAAAAAGGACTTTCCTTAAATCAATCTCATTACATTGAGAAGATCTTATATAAATATAATTACTTTAACTATAAACTTGCATGTACTCCTTACGATCCTAGTATAAAATTGTTCAAGAACACTGAAGATGGTGTTAAATAATCTGAGTATGCAAGCATCATTCGTAGCCTATGTTATGCTACTAATTGCAGTAGGCTTGACATAGCTTATGTTATGGGATTACTATGTAGGTTTACTAGTAGACCTAGTAATGGGCATTGACATGCTATTGAAAGGATCATGAGGTACCTAAAGAGGACCATGAACCATGGATTACATTATCAGAAGTTTCCCATTGTCATAGAAGGATACAATGATGCTGATTGGAACACTCTTTTAGAAGACTCCAAGGCAACTAGAGGCTATATATACATTGGAGTCTACGATGGGTTAAACATGTTTATTTTATACCTTAATGTTTAATTTACTTCTAATTCATACCCTTCAATTAATTTCTAATTTTCTATTAATGGAGTTTATGGAAATTATCACAAGAGTTCCACTTGACTTAATTTTAATACTAATTTTTTATTTACGTAATTATGATTTAAACTTTAGTTGTGTTGATCCTTTTAAATTAAAAAATACCATTTTTTTTCTTAATTACATTATCTTCCATCTCTCCCAATTTTCCAATTTCCCAAACATCTTTGACAATCGACTAACCTTATCGCCCAAACACTTCAGACTCCAAACCAACACTAGGATGTAAATTTAGCCCAATCCAACCAAAATTCAAATGACCTAACCTAATTTGACATGATTCAAAGTCCAATTAGGCTCGAGTAAGTCCAGTCTGGCCTTACCTATAAATTTTAGGATCAGGTTTAGGGTTAAACATTTATATTACGAGCCCAATCCGAACTATGCCCGAAGTTTGAGTTAAGTTTAAATTTTATAAAATATATGTATATTTAAATATGGCATGCCATTATTTTATAATTTCTTGCATCATTTAAGCTCAAGTACTAACTTAAATCACTTCAAAGTTTAAAAAAGTCGGGCTTAAATTTGCACTAATATTTTAGGGTCGGGCTTTGAGCTTGCATTTAATTTCTAAAATTTGATTGGGCCCAGACCAAAAATATACATGGACTAACAATACTTGATCCGAATCCAAGATGAACTCGAAGTTTTAGGCTTGGGTGCCCAAATTTACATCCCTAAGTCCAACACCCATGTTTTGTAGGAAGTTCAATATTTAATCATGTGAAGGAATGAAAGCCAAGAGTTCAAAAAAAAAAAAATCATCTCCTTATCCCCCTCATCAATGGATTATAGTTGCTCCCTCCCTCTTTCTTGCAACTGTATTCTAAAATAGAAGAAAAAATGATACCAACAAAAAATAAAACCTTAAAATCTCCATGATGAACATGGGTAGTAACTATTCAATCTCACCCAGAAAACAAAAGTTCAGTGAGATCTCTTAGACCCAAGGCCTAATGTTTCAAATCTCAAAGATACTATAATCCAAAGACTCTAAGAAATTCACAAAAAAGTATTCCAAAATAAAAAGTTGAAAATTAAAAAGCAATTAAAAATTCAACAAATTCTCATGATAGAAACTCTGTTATTTGATTTTTGTTTAATTGTTAAAATCTTGATGCCATAAGAGTACAGATTTTAAGACAAATGAACTAGAAGTAGACCTTGCTATCTATTATACCTATGGTGCAGTTTTGGGACAAATGAAGGGCAAGAAGTCCTATGCTATCTATTATGCCTCCAGGCATCTTAACAAAGTTCATTTCATGTAAAAAGTGTTGTTTGTATACTTAAGGTATATTAGATTAAACATGACCTTGTCGAGGGTAGTTGTTCTGCAATCCCATTGTACAACGAGGTTCTATATTCCAATACCTAAGTGTTAAAACTACATTAGACATAGGAGCAAAGGTCCTTCATTTCATCTCAAAAGTGGTTTAAGTGTCCAAATGAAGGATCATTGTTTGATTTTCTTAGTGATTTTCATTTCTAACTTATCTAATTTTGTAGGTATATCTCGATTTACATCTTCCTATAAGGTCAGACTCACCTCCCCTCAAAGGGAGGGGCTTTTGGTTCATCCCATTCAGGGTATAACTCTCCACACCTTATTAGAAGGAGAGCAAGACACTTTGAACTAGGAGAGCTAGTTCATGCACACAAGAAGGAACCCACAAGGTGAACTATGACCTCTGGACAATGAGTTAGAAAGGACCATTCAGAAAAGCAAGAGCACACAAAGGCTAGTTGTCACATCTTAAGAAGAAAGTGTTTGTGTGAGAGAACCTGAGAGTTCAAGGGTAGATCATGAATCATCATCACCACATCAAGAAGAACAAGTATTAGTAGAGACTAAGGAAGAAGAAGAAGAAAAGGAAGAAGAAGAGGAACAAACAGTAATTCAGATTCCAATGGCCCAAACAATTCAAGCTTTGTCCAATCCAGCTTTGTCCAATCCAGCTGGAGGAGGAGCTGCACCTCTTTGTATCACTTATCCTAATCCTGGCAATGGACTCATAGATGGGATTGAATTGAAAAGTGGATTCTTGCATCATTTGCCCCGGTTTCATGGACTCAATAATGAAGATCCAAATTACTATTTGAAATAGTTTAAGTTCATCTGTGGAAGCATGTGCCTTAAGGCAGCTGACCCTAATATTCCAAGGATGAAAGCCTTCCCATTCTCTTTGGAAGGTAAGGCTAGGACATGGTTGTTCAAGTTAGAGGCTAAAACTATCAACACTTGGGACAGGATGAAGGCTGAATTTCTAACCAAGTACTTCCCAGCTTCTAAGGTCACTATCTTAAGGAAGAAAATCAGTGGAGTTCAGTAAAGTTTTGATGAAATCTTCTGCACTTATTGGGAGAGATTCAAGGTGTTGGTGCCAGCATGCCCTAACCATGGATATAGAGAGGACGCTATCCTCACATATTTCTATGAAGGACATAACCCTTCAAAAAGAAGTCGCTTAAATGTTGTTGCTCAAGGATCTTTCCTAGATAAGACGTGAGCAGATGCTAAAGAACTTTTGGCTTAACATGCTCTCAATTGTCAACAATATGAGGGAGCTAACTCTGCTAGGGACAGTATGAACTCCAACTCTGCTCTTGAAAATAAGGTGAACGAAATCTCTACCATGTTAGCCCAAATGATACAAGCAAACCAAGGAGTCTCCATGTTCTATACAAGGGCATCCAATAGATCAATGCCCTCAACTGATTCAGAATGAAGGATGGGAGACCTTAAATGCTATTGGCTTTCAAGGGAAACGAGGAGCATAAAGGAACAATCCCTTCTCAAACACCTACAATCTAGGGCTCAAAGATCACCCCAACTTCAGTTGGTCCAACAATGATAATGTTTGGAACCCTCAACAACAAGGGCAACCTTTCCCACACCCTTCAGGTTTGTATATGAGGCATCAGGTATCTCAAACTTTTGGTCCTATGAATTCTGCTAAAGTTAACCATGATCATAACTCTAGGGTGTCCAAAGGTGACAATGTTAACTCTGAGAATTCAGTTAACACTAACAAGTTTTCTCGTGTTCCTTTTCCCAACAGGTTTGCAAAGACCAAGAAGGATGAGTTTGTTCAAGCCATTCTCAAAATTTTCGAAAAGGTGGCAGTGAACAGGCCCTTGATTGAGTGTCTCAATCAAGAGCCTAAGTATGCCAAGTTTCTTAAGGAGTTATGCACCATTAGGAGGCAAACTCATGAGAAAGAGGTGGTAAAGATGAATTTTCAATGTCTGTAGTATTGTAGAGGAAACTGCCTCCTAAGTTCAAGGATCCAAGGAGTTTTTCTATAACTTATGTGATTGGTAACACCAAGTTGAGAATGTTATGCTAGACTTAGGAGCATCCATCAACGTTATGCCTTATAGTATTTATCGTTCTTTAGGCCTAAGTGCATTAAAGAAAGATAAGGTTATCATTCAATTGGCTAATTGATCTAACAAACACCCCTTGGGGTACGTGGAAGATGCTCTTGTATAGGTTAATCAACTCATGTTTCCTGCAAATTTCTACATTCTAGACATGGAAGACTCACCTATGGATTTAAGTCCAATGCTCGTAGGGCGACCTTTCATGAGCATAGCAAGAACAAAGATTGATGTGTATGAAGGATCACTCACCATGGAGTTTGAGGGAGAAATAATAAGCTTCAACATCTTCAAAACTATGAGGTATCCACTTTCTGAGGTTAAACCTTGTTTCTCTATTAATATGCTAGATGAACTAGCATAAAGGTTTCCTAAAGCCATAAATGAAGATGAGTAGGCAACAATTATCTCTCAAGGAATTGGATACAATGAGAAAGGAAAAATGACGCCAATAGATGTGCTATTGGAGGACACTAAACCATTTGTAATTCAAATTGTAGCCTCTCTTAAGACTGAGCATGTTCGAATTACACCAAGGTATGGCTCTCTATCTTTAGTTGTTCCTGTTTTTCCTAACAAGTTGTTCCCTTTAGTTAAGCAGGCTCTAGAACTTGAACTGAAGCCTCTACCTGACCACATGAATAATGCATATTTAGGAGAAAATGATACCTTGCTAGTCATTGTGTCCTCAAAATTTGAGGATAGATAAGAAGCAAAGCTTGTGAAAGTGCTAAAGAAGTACAAAATTGCAATTGGTTAGGCCTTGGCAAATATCAAAGGAATTAGTTCAATGACTTGTGTCCACATAATTTTTCTAAAAGATGGTGCCAAGCCTACCATAGAGGCCCAGAGATGTCTCCATCCCCTCATGATGGAGGTAGTGAAGAAGGAGATTATCAAGCTCATGGATTGCAGAGTCATTTACCCTATCTCTGACAACAAATGGGTCTCTCCAGTTCAAGTTATTTCCAAGAAAAGTGGCGTAACTATTGTGATGAATGATGATAATGAGCTCTTGTGACTCAAACAGTTGTTACTAGACATCGTGTTTGCATTGATTATAGGAAGCTTAATGGCACCACAAGGAAGGACCACTTTCCCTTACGCTTCAATGATCAGATGCTCGAAAGGTTAGCTGGTTATCCATTCTATTGTTTCTTGGATAGTTATAGTGGTTACAATTAGATTTGTATCACTCAAGAAGATGAAGAGAAGACCAATTTAACTAGCCCTTTTAGTACGTTTTCCTATCGTTGTATGCCCTTTAGTTTGTGCAATGCGCTAGGTACGTTTCAACGTTGTATGCTATCCATTTTTTATGACTACATTGAAAGCATTATTGAAGTCTTTATGGACGACTTTAGTGTCTTTGATAAGAGTTTTGATGCATGTTTGGAAATTTTGGAACTCATTCTCAAGAGATGTATTGAAACTAACCTTGTTTTGACTTGGGAAAAGTGACACAAGGGATTGTTCTAGGCCATATAGTGTTTGCAAGAGGAATTGAGGTAGATAAGGCTAAAGTTGGTCTTGTGCGTCACTTACCCTGCCCCATAACTGTGAGGGAAGTTCATTCCTTTCTTGGTCATGTAGGTTTCTACAAGAGGTTTATCAAGGATTTCTCTAAGATAGCCAGACCTTTGTGTTCTTTACTTTAGAAGGATGTATCATTTGTGTTTGATAAGGAGTGCAAGGAAGCTTTTGAGAAACTCAAGAAGTTATTGACACTGCTCCCATCATGTGCCCTCTAGACTAGTCATTACCCTTTAAATTGACGTGTGATGCCTCAGACTATGTTGTTGGCGGAGTTTTGGGATAGAGGAAGGAAAAGAAGCCCTATGCTATCTATTATGCCTCTAGGACTCTTAACAAAGTTCATTTCATGTAAAAATTGTTGTTTGAATATCAATAACCCTATCAATGTAGTAATGGACAAATAAGGGATCATTAGGGACTGAGCATTAAAGGGACACATACAATAAGTGTTAGTATAACAAATATTCACAAGTATATAATGTGTACAGGAATTCATGAAGGTTTGGAATTCGTTTCTAATTAACTTAGAACAAAACAAAAATTATATACAAGTGATCATCTCCCTTCACACAACTATTACCAAGGATTAATCAAATTGTCATGACAAATAGCAATGAATTCACTCTTACAAGCATACATAAGAATTGAACCCTTGAGAATAAGGGTAACGACCTCAAATATCCAACATATTCTTCTAAAGTCTCTAAGATATAGGAAACATCCAGCACCTAGATATTCTACCCTACTTAAACATAGTAGAAACGTCCATCACCTAGATATTCTACTCGACTTAAACATAGTAGAAACGTCTAACCATGTAAAAATCAAAGTAGATCATTAAGCTTTCATGAGTATAGTTCGAATACAAGCTTAGACTATAGGTATCAAACCTCATACACACTTTTTACAAGTTTCACCTCTTAATTAAAACCTCATAAGGATCACCCTATGAGAATCCTAACAGGCAATATGATACTTTTTTTCCATCACATAGAAAACGTCTATATGTAGAACTACTAACTACCAATGATATATAAACCCTATATGTTTTGAACCATATAAGACCACATATCTAATTTAGTGTTAAAATTCCTACACATAATCATAACGGGAGGAAACTTTGAGCAAATTTCCATCACTATTAATGGGTGGTTCCGTGATTTCTTATGGGCACAGGCTTCCCAGGTTATTTAGTCCTACGACTCTTCATTATCTGCATATGGCCTTTTTTTCCTAGGTGCTCATTTTGTACGGGCTTTTAGTCTAATGTTTCTATTCAGTGGGCGTGGTTATTAGTAAAAATTTATTGAATCCATCATTTGGGCTCATAATAAATTAAAAGTTGCTCTTGTTACCTAGCCTAGAGCCTTGAGCATTGTCCAAGGACGTGCTGTAGGAGTAACCCATTAACTTCTGGGTGGAAAGTTCATGAATTCATAACCACATATCATTAACAATCCAATTTCATGCTTTAATCAAATATGAAAATAAGTAAGACTTATAGCAAATAAGTCATATCTCTAATAAAGGAATCTAAAACATATAACTTCAATCCAATAACAAGAAGAATTCGAACAAGGATTACACTTTTTCAAAAACAAGGAAGGCTTGAGAAGTCTTAGTGATGATCCTCATGGCTTGCTGATGATGGATGAGTGCGCACACCTTAGAGATGTCCTAGGGCAGCCACGAATTGATGGGAGAAAGGTGGATGCTTCGGCCTCTTGCTTCTTGGCTGAAGTAAGAGAGGTGAAGCCTTGCTCCTATAAAGAGAATTGGTTGAGTATCTTATCTTCTTTTTTTCAATGTGGAACTCATTGCACCTCCTTTATAGGACAATTTACTGCTAATCTTTGCTCTAATTTTGATGTGGGACTTGTACTTTTTTGACTTGAATTTAAAATCTAAGTTTTCGGCTAGACTAACCCTTTATCACTAAAACGGGCATTTCTCAACTGTAAAAATAGATATGATAAAGTTTTTGGAAGTTCTAGAAACTAGACATGTAGGAATTTCCAATGACATCTCATTCATATTTTTGGACTTTTGAGTTGTCTGCCAGAGCCCCACATGTCTAATTTCCTTCCAATTTGAGTTTTATTTAGATTCTGATTATTTCATGGCCTCCACTCTTTCCTTTTGGAGGTAGCACGCCCTAAAATCTCCAATTTGATGATGATAATCCAAATTTCCTACAAAAGAATTAAGAATTAATAAGCAAAGAAAGTTTCCATTCTCATAACAAAAAAGTTACTATAAACAGAAAAAGCTCAAAAACTTCATTTCTGCTCATTTTTTACACTAATGCTATCTAGGGACTTATATGAACAAACTAAGCTAAAAGTAGTACAATTAAGATAAAGAGTAGCCAAATGAGGAAGAAAATACATTAAAAATGTCACATAAATTGTTCCTATCAAATTTCCTCACACTTAACTTTTGCTAGTCCCTTAGCAAAACCAAACATCAACCAAGACCTTCATTTACTAACAGGCTCAAAAAATACTAATAAACTAACTCTATTGCCCTTAACTTTTGTCTCAAAATCTGTACTTTTATGGCATCAAGTTTTAACACTTAATAAAAAATCAAAGCAAGAAATTCAAGAGTTAATTGGCATGCATGAGCCTTATATGAACAAGTAAGACATGGTAGAACAATGGTGAATCAATAGATTGAAGTTATCATAAACACATATCATTAACAATCCAATTTCATGCTTTAATCAAATATGAAAATAAACAAGATTTATAGTAAATAAATCATATCTTCAATAAAAGAATCCAAAACAGATAAATTCAATCCAACAACAAGAAGAATTCAAAACAATATGAGGATTACACTTTTTGACAAACAAGGGAGGCTTAGAAGTATTGGTGATGATCCTCACGGCCTGGTGATGATGGATGAGTGCGAACGCCTTGTAGATGTCCTAGGGTAGCCACAAATTGATGGGAGAAAGGTGGATGCTTTCGGCCTCTTACTTATGGGCTGGAGTAGAGAATTGTGCAAAGCTTCCTTAGGTTTTCTCTAAGGTTGATGCAAAGGAAGCATTGATGAAGAGAGGTGAAGCCTTGCTCCTTATATAGGAGAATTGGTTGGCTATCTTCTCTTCTTTTTTTTAATGTGGGACTCATTGTGCCTCCTTTATAGGAAACTTTTCTTCTAATCTTTGTTCTAATTTCGATGTGGGATTTGGGGTACTCCTTTGAGTTGAATTCAAAATCCAAGTTTTTGACTAGACTGACCCTTTATCACTAAAATGGGCATTTCCCAACCATCAAAATATATATGATCAAGTTCTTGGAAGTTTTGGAAACTAGACACGTAGGGATTTTCAATAACACCTCATTCATGATTTTTGAACTTCAAAGCTGTCCAGTAGTGCCCCCTGAAGTTAGACTACAAAATCTGGCAAAATTTCGATTTCCTTCTAATTTGAGTTTTATTCTGATTCTGATTATTTCTTGGCCTCTGCTCCTTTTTCGGGGTAGCACACCCTAAAATCTCCAATTTGATGATGATAACACAAATTTCCTTCAAAAGAATTAAGAATTAATAAGCAAGTGAAAGTTTCCATTCTCAGAACATAAAAGTTATTATAAGGAAAAGCTCAAAAACTTCATTTATGCTCATTTTTGTACACCAATGCTATCTAGTGACTCATATCAACAAATTAAGCTAAAATTAGCACAATTAAGATCAAAGAGTAACCAAATGAGGAAGAAAATACATTAAAAATGTCACACAAAGTGTTCCTATCATTATTTAAAAAGAATATCTCACATTGGTAAATAATGATACTAGCATAGTGTATTTAAGTAGAATGAAATTTAGCTTCATATGTGGTTAACTTTAGGAGTCGATGATTCATGTTACTTATACATAATATAAAATTTATATAGTATTAGAGCTTCGGTTGATTGAATGCACAAAAGGAAAAAAAATAATAATAATGGGCATCCTAAAACTTACATCCTAGTGCTGGTTTGAAGTTGGTGGTATTTAGGCAATGAGTTTAGTCGATTGTTAAAGGTGTTCGATAAATTGGGAAATTGGGAGAGATAGAGACTTTTAGGTCACTCTCTCAATAAAAATAGAAAATTTTAGTAATTTTTTGAACAGTAAAATATTATTTTTATTAAAAAGAATTTAAAATAATAATAAATTGAATTTAATGGGGTTAAAATTATCATTTTATTTTAACGGTTTAAAATTAAATTTGAACGTTATAATATTTTATTTTTCTTGGTCAAATTTTTTTATAAATTTTATATTTTATGTAATTTTTATAAATTTTGGAAACTTTTTTATATCGTTTTTTCTATAAGTATCGTGTTTGAATTAAAACAGTAGACTTTACAATATCAGAAATAGTGGTTACACAGGTTAAAAAATTACAAGATCAGTAGCATTGAAAACACATAGATAGCTCTCTCTAGTTTACCATCTTGGGAGACCACACGAACGGCACAACTACTGCCCCAGCTCTGAGAAACATAGTGGAGGTGCACTATTCAATTTTTGGTACTAGTTTTCGAAGATAATGTACATAAAAGAACTTATTCATGTGGTTCCAACGCTACTAATATTGTAATATTTTGACCTATGTAATCCTTATTTTTGATATTATAAAGTCTAAAGTTTTATTTCAAACATAATACTTATAGAAAATGAAATACATAAAAGTTCCTAAAAAATATAAAATTTTCATAAAATATAAAATTTATAAAAATAGTTGATCAAAAAAATAAAAAAAAAATGTAGAAACGTTCAAATTTAGTTTTAACCTATTAAATTAAATTGACTATTTTGTTGCCATTAAATTCATTTTATTATTATTTCATATTTTTTTAATAATAAAATAGTAGTTTACTGTTAAAAAATTGACTAAATAGTCGCATTTTTATATAAAAAAATGACATAAATTAGTATTGCGAAAGTAAAATAACTAAAATATTCACATGAAATAAGTAAAGTGACTTCCATAATCCCATATCTATAAAAAAAAAAATAATAAATAAATAAATAAATAAAAAATATGATAGTGCAACTTTTACTCTAAATTAGTACAAAAGTTGTAATAAAATAGTGTGAGAGTTAGAAAGATGTTTTAGTTATGGTTTAATTAATTATAATTCTTTAGATACAGTGAATTAAGTTGATTGTTTAAAATATTTTATTTTTCAAGGTTAAAGTTTTATTTCTAACACAAATAAAATAAAAACTTAATTTTTTTCCTTGTTTCTTTTTCTTAAAATAAAAATTATATTTTTATCTATCTTCTTTTAATAATTTCTCTCAATCTCTCCCTTTATCTATGGTATTTTATGAGTATTTGGGCTAAAATTTCTGCCTAATTACTAATTTTAGCTTTCTTTTTAGAATATTACAAACTTAGTTTCTATGCCATGTATGGAAGACCTACTAGACGAGTAGACGCTACGTTGGACGTTGTACACTAAATTGGAAAATGTGCTGACATGATTTTTTCTTTTTGCTTTTTTCATTTATAATATTCTCTTATTTTTTGTCGACACATAATTTTGTTTATTTTTTATTTATTTATAAGTTTTAAATTTTTTATTAAATTGATGAACAAATAAAAAATATATAAATTTAAATAATTATTATGTAGTACATTTGATTAATAAATTGCTTAATATATCTTTTTAAATCTTTTTATTTTTCACTTATTTTTAAATTCTACTCCTTATTTTTAAATCTTTGTACTTGATTAACACAAATATTACCCATTTTTAATATCACTTTAAAGACGTGTTATTTTTTCTTACCAATTATGATAAATTCAACCATCTTTTAAACTCAACATTTTACTATAGTACAACAGAAGCATACAACATGGACACCTTGTAAGATGCCACGTTGGATACAGTTTGCTGACATGGCAAAATGTTGACGGTCACTTTTGGGCTTTTTTTTTTGTTTTTTTTTTTGTTGTCTTTTCATGTATAAACTTCTTTCATTTTATTTCTACATTTGATTTTCATTCTTTTCTCTTCTATTTTTAATCGACTAAATTTTTATTAGATTCATTAACAAATGAAAACATAAAAATTTAAATAATTAATATCCAGTTAATTTGATTAATAAATACTCAATATATATTAATTTAGAATTTAAATTTTTTTAATTTTCCAACTTTTTTGCAACTTTATTATTTATCCTTGATTGCAAATCAATCATTTTGTAGATGATTAATCCAAATACTACAAATTTATAGTGCTATCACTTTAAATACTTGCTATTTTTTCTTACCAATTATCCAAAACTCTCAAGAATTTTTATAATGATATTTTTTTTATTAAAAAACTAAAAAATAGTCAATTGTTCTTAGATTACAGAAATAATGACAACTGATAAATTTTTATAAAAAGTTAACTAACTCGAATCTCTCGCAGTAAGTTACTTTTCATTTTTAAGAAATTTATTACTTATGTTAGCATTTTTTGGTAAGTAGAATTACTATTAACAATAAAAAATTGTTGAAAATGAGTTTTTTTTTTTATTAAAAATCAACTTACTTAAACCTTTCATAGAAAATTACTTTTCACTTTTATAAGTTTTTCTTACTCGAACTCCTTTAAGTTAGTAGAATTGGTCTGAATCATAAAAAATTAAAATAAATGAAATGTTGTTTACAAATAAGCTTACTTAAGCCCCTTACAATAAGTTACTTTAAACTTTTGAAAATTTTCTTACTTACTCGAACCCATTTAAGTAAGTTTAATTTTAATCTTCCTTATTTATATAAAGTATTGTTGTCATAATACTTAATCGTAGGGTCGGAGTAAGTCATTTTGTAATTTATTTTGATAAATATCATACATGCTCGTACCTATGCACAAGTTGAATTTTGAATGTTTGTTCAATAAAAATCCAACTTATTTCTAATGCGAGTAAGTTGGATTTTAACTTCCGTTATTTACACAAATATATTTAAATATAACTTAATCCTAGGGTTCGAGTAAATTTAATTTTAATATACCCTATTCATATAAAATATTATTGAGATAATACTTACTCTTAGAGTTTGAGTAAGTCATTTGTAATTTATTTTGGTAAATGTCATACAAACTTGAACCCTAGGCATAAGTTGGATTTTGAATGTTTATTCCTCAAAAATCCAACTTACTTGTAGTGTCCAAAAAATTCGTATTTTTAGCATCATTATTTACATAAAGAGATTAAAATATAACTTACTCAAACCTTATCGAGTATGTTTAATTTTAATTTTTTCTTATTCATATAAAGTTTTATTGACATAATACTTACTCGTAGGGTCGAGTAAGTCATTTTGTAATTTATTTTGGCGAATATCATACATTTTTGTACCTTAAGAATAAGTTGGATTTTGAAATTTTATTGTTAAAAATTCAAATTACTCGTAGGGCTCGAGTAAGTGGTATTTTAACCTTCATTATTTTGATAAAAAGATTAAAATATAAATTACTCATATAATCCGAGTAAGGTTAATTGTAATTTTCCTTATTCAATAAAATATTATTGACATAATACTTATTAGAAGGTTTGAGTAAGTCATTTTGAAATATATTTTGGTAAAGATCATACATACTTGTACCCTAAGAGTAAGTTGGATTTGGAATGTTTATTCATTGAAAATCCAATTTACTCTTAGGGTCTGAGTAAGTTATATTTTAATTTGTTATTTACATAAATAGATTAAAATACAACTTATTTGTAAGGTTTGAGTAAGTTTAACTTTAATATTTCATATTCATATAAAGTATTGTTGATATAATACTTGTAGGATTCGAGTAAGTCATTTTGTAATTTATTTTGGTAAATATCATTGAAAATCCAACTTATTCTTAGAGTCCAAATAAATTGTATTTTAATCTTTTTTATTTACGTAAAGAGATCAAAATATAACTTATTTGTAGGATTCGAGTTATGTTAATTTAATCTTACCTATTCATATAAAATATTATTAATATAACATTAGCTTGTAGGGTCTGAGTAAGTCTTTTTGTAAATTAGTTTAGTAAACATCATACATACTTGTACCCTACGCGTAAGTTGAATTTTGATTGTTTATTAAATAAAAATCAAACTTACTCGTAGATTCCAAATTAGTTGTATTTTAACATTCGTTATTTAAATTACTTAAGAGATTAAAGTACAACTTACTCATAGAGATCGAGTAAGTTTAATTTTAATTTTTTTTATTCATATAAAATATTTTTGTACAACTAATTCTACTTACTCAAATGGGTCTGAGTAAATAAGAATTTTTTTTAAAATGATACTTTGAATAACATTTCATTTATCTTAATTTCTTATGCTTAAGACTAATTCTAATGACATGAAGGGGTTCAAGTAAGTAAGAAAAATTAAAAAAAAAAAGTGAAAAGTAACTTTATGTGAGGTGTTCAAATAAGTTGATTTTTAATAAAAATCTCATTTCTAAAATCTTTTGATTGTAATATTAATTCTACTTATCAAAAAGTGCTCGTGTAAGTAATAAAATTCTTAAAAGTAAAAAAAATAACTTACTGTAAGAAGTCTAAGTTAGTTTTTTTTTTTTTTTTTTATAAAAATCTAATTTCTAAAAATTTATCAATTGTCTTTGTTTTTGTAATATAAGAACATTTGACTATTATTTATTTTTCTAATAAGAAAAATACCATCTTAAATATCTTAAAGAATTTTTTATTACTGATAAGATAAAATAACAAGTCTTTAAAGTGATAGCATTATAAATGAGTAATGTTTGGATTAATCATGATTTGCGGTCTAAGATAAATAAAAAATTTTCAAAAAAAGTGGAAAAGTAATAAGATTTAAATTCTAAATTAATATATATTAAATAATTTATTAATAAAATGAACTACATATTAATTATTTAAATTTATACATTTTTCATTTTTTTTTAAAGTAAATGGGAGACTGAAATCAATAGGCGTACCAGAGGGTCCCATCAGAATGGAAAGCAGTCCTTAGCACCCTCTTCATTTTCCAACCACCCACAAATATTATTAAATAAATAAAAAGTAATGAATACAGAACTTTGCATCAACAAAACGTATAGGAAGATTTGCCAACCATATCAAAAATAGTAAAGTAACGCGCGAAAGGTGGTACATCCCACCACCAAGTTGCGGAACAAAAATTAGGAGATCTGGAACCAAGCCATCTGCAGTAAAATTACCCTCTCGGTAAATATGAAAATAGTATAAGTCCATGCGTGCAATCCGAGCCAAACAATCTGTCCAATATGATAGCCATCACTATGGCACCATATGAGACCTAGTGCGGAATAAAGTTACCACATACGCAGAATAAGACTCCAACCAAATCTTCTTCCAACAAAACCTGTCTGGATATTTTATTGCATGAATGGCCCTTGCTAGCTCAGCCTCAAAGGCATAGAAAACTCCTAAAGAAGCATAGAAACATCCTTTGACAAAAGGTTTAGAGGTTCAAAAAATTCCCGCACAACATGAAAGATCAGGAGCCCCAAAAGCAGCCCCATCTGTGTTTACCTTTTACCAACCTGAAGAAGAAGGAGGCCAGTTAACTTCAATCACCCTTGGGGGTCGTGACAGTATACCACAAACTCGTAAACGACTAAGTATCTGCAAGTCATTCAAAGTGTTTCGCATTTCACCAGTTTGGATTAAGCCTGCTTCTCTAATAAAATTCCAAACAGTAGTAAGAGAGGAACGTAATGGAATATCAATCCCATCATAGCAGTAATTATTCCTAGTAGTCCAAATAACTGAGACAATGCCTACTTTTCATAAATTACGAACTTGAGGTCCAAAATCTCTACCCATAACATCCTTTCACAGCTACAAAAGTGACATGTCTGTGCGGGGACGCAAACCAAAAAAAGAGGCAATGAGGTCCCAGAGAGCCCCAGCAAAAGGACACATTAAGAAAAGATGAGAGATCGTCTCCTCTGATCTACCACAAATAAAGCAACGTGAAGGAAAGGAAAAATCCCGCTTCTTGACGACACAATCAGTGGGAACCTTTCCTTGAATGACTTTCCAAAAAAGCATAGACTGCGATGGAGGAATAAATGGGGACCAGACTTCATTACCCTAACTTTTAACTTGCCCCATTGATATCAAAGAATCATAAGCATCACGTGTGGAAACATCTCCTCTAACTGAACAAGACCAGACCCGAGTATCTTTCGTACCTGCAACTACTGAGTTAATATCCATGGCTACATCCGGATGAGAGTCAACAAAATTTTGCGGCAATCGCCAACCATCTTCTGTCTGAAATTGACCAACCAAAGCATTCAAGGGCATATCAACTGGAACCTCAGGAACTCTCTCTATTAGAGGCGAACCCAGCCAATTGTCCATCTAGAAATGAACCAATGAATTCGTACCTATCAACCAACGGGAGTCGGCAATCAAAGCTAGGAAATGGTTTCTCAAGCCAGGCCAAATAGATGAGCAAATATGATACCCTCTAGGAGTATCATTCCTATCAAGAAATCGCCTCCATAAGTACATCAAGGTGTGAGAGGTTCCTTCAATTAATCGCCAAGCAAATCTTCGCAACATGGCTTCATTTAGAGTTTTCAAATCTCTTAGACCAAGACCCCCCCTCAGCAAGAGGACGGTAGTAATCTCTCCAGGTGACCTAAACTAATTTCACTTTGTCTGTATGGCCAGTCCAGAAAAAATTTCAAATGACTGTAGTAAGCTCATCAAGAACCGCATTTGGCCATCTATAAATTTGAAAAGAGTGCAAGAATGTACTTTGGATAATCGATGTAATCAAGCAGCGATGACCTACTAGAGAAAGTTATAATCCCTTCCAAGAATCCAAACGAACTTTAACCCGATTAGTCAAGCCCTGGAACCAGCATCGACGTGGGGCACCCCGAAAAAGAGTCACCCCCAGATAACTCATAGAGTCACCACCCTAATGCATACCCGAAAGCTGTTGAATAGACTGAATTTCACTTCTCGACACCCCCTTGCCAAAATAAATGCTTGATTTTTCAAAGTTAACCAACTGCCCCGATAAAACACCATAAAGTTGAAGAGCTTCAGAGATATTCTGGATATTGTGAGAACTAGCCCTTGCAAAGATGATCAAAGCATCTTCATAAAGAAAATGGGTAGGAGCTATAATACCATGAGGAGAAGAGATATGGGCAAGCCGACCATCCACTGCCATGATAGAGAGATACCTGCTAAGAAAATCATTTACGATGCAAAAAAGCATCAGAGATAAAGGATCACCTTGTCACACCCCTCTAGAGCAAGGGAAATAACCTTTAGGGGAGCCATTCATGAGAATATAGATTCTTGCAGAGGTAAAAAGACCATGTATCCAACCAAGGAAGACTTATCAAAGCCAAAACACCTCGTTACCTCAATAACAAAGTCCCACCTTATCGTATCGAAAACCTTCCGAATATTGATTTTAAGAGCAAGATTTCCACCACGACTACGAATATCCAAAGCATTGAAGCACTTAGATGCCCCTGCCATGTAATCCCCAATACTACATCCTGAAATAAACCAAATTGATTTGAAGAGAGAATACGAGAGAAAATAACCCCAAGACGATTAGCTATTATTCTTGTGATAATCTTGAACATGAAATTTCCAAGTGCAATAGGTCTGTATTGGTCAACCCGGCTGGCATGCTCAACCTTAGGTATCAAGATGACAAAACTAGAATTGAGCACAGGATGCATCCTCCCTGTCAGAAAAAAATATTGTATTACCCTAACAACATCAGAACTAACAATGTCCCAACAATGTTGGAAAAAATGACCAGTATAGCCATCTAGTCCAGGAGCACTCAAGGGATCCATATCAAACACCATGGATTTTATATCCACTCCAGTAGGAATTTTTCTCAAGGAAACGTTATCCTCCTGAGAAACTAGCTTTGGAACCACTGAATCAATGGCCGAAAAATCTAGAGAATCCCCCCTTATTGGCTCTGAAAACATCCTCTCATAATATCCCATAATATGACTTGCAGTAGCATCCGAATCATGACAAATATCACCATTAATCTCCAAATGGGCTACAGGATTTTGAGCCCTTAAACAACGAAACATAGAGTGATAGAAATGAGTATTCCTGTCGCCATCCTTAACCTGACCTTCTCTTTGAGTAAGGTGTCCTGTTGTTTTAAAAGCCTATCAATTTCAACCATGGCATCAGACTCAAGCTGAAAAATGCCCTCGTTGAAATTCTCATCATTATATCTTTTTTGAATATCAGCCAATTTAGAATTAGCTAACTCAATATTGCGGTCGAGATTACCAAAAACCTCTCTATTCCATGATTTTAAAGACATTTTTAAGTTCTTGAGTTTGCCAAATACTACCCCCATGGGGCTAGAGTGAACTGGAGTTAACCAAACGGAGCGAACCAAATCCAAAAAACCCTAGTGATCTAGCCACATACCATGAAATCGAAAAGGATGAGGGCCTCTATGCATAGAAGTACCAACAGAAAGTAGTAGCCGGTGATAATCAAAATTATGTTGTGGAAGAGTACAACAAGAAACTTGATTCCAAGCATCTAAAAAGGAGCTAGTACACAAACCCCTATCAAGACGAGACCGGGCCCGAGAAATGCCACCCTTAAAGAATGTGAAGAAAGAACCCTTTACATTAATGTCAATCAAATCACAGTAGGATATAGTAGCATTAAATTCTTTGATGGAAAGACTTGCATGAGAGGATCCAAAAGCCTCATGGGCACCCAAAATGGCATTAAAATCTCCAATTACCAACCAAGAGGTGTGCAGCTCTGATAAAACCATCAAAGAATCCCAAAGACCTCTTCGCTTGATATAAGTACCACTTCCATAAACAAAAGTTAACATGTGAGTAGTAGAGCCATTAGTGTAGGTAACGCTAATATATTGATGATCTTAAAGCAAAACAGAGGTAGTCAGTGCCACAAAGGGTGAAGCAAAAAGCCAAAAGCCAAATTTTAGGATTGGAGGGAACATTGGCACAAATAAAAGTGTATCCTAGAGAGTGCCAAAAACGACCTTCAAGAGCTCGTAGACTAGTCATGGGTTCAACTACGCAGACATAATTAGGTTTTTCTTTCCGAAAAAAACTCTGTAAAGCTTGTTGGGTATCTCTATTGGCTATACCCCTACAATTCCAATAAAACACTATCATGATGAAACATGACTAGGGACACCACTATAGGGTGTATCATTCGTAGAAGAAGGTGTGGGACTTTTTTACCTTCCTTTCCTACCAGTAACCAGGTGCCATTCCTCTTTGTCACTAACCAAATCCTTCTCAAGAACATAGGCTTTCTTAAGCCTCATCATTCTTTGTTCAAGTTCCAGCATGTTCACAGGATTATGAATAACTCTGGTAGCAGTACCACTGAAATTACAATCAACAATAGGGAGAGCAGGCTCCAAAACTTTAGCATTGTCAGTCACTGAATCCAGTGGATTAAAATCTTAGGCATCAGTATGTTCCATATCATTAGGGGGTGTTGCAAAAAGAGGAGATGAAGTAAGAGTAGTACTAATATGTCCAAAAGCAACATCATTGGAGCTAGATATAACTTCACAGGCAAGAAGAGAGACAACGGTAGAGTCAATAGACATCACAAGTCCAGAGGTCACAAGAGAGACTGGACGAACATCAATGGTGTCTATTGGCACAGAGATGCATGCACTTGAAGAAGGAGCCAATATAATATCCACATAACCCACATTAGTATCATTATCTTTTATAAAATTAAGTGCAGAAAAAACATTACTAACCGTGATAGTTGCAGAATTAGCAGAGGCTTTAGGTCGATAATTTGTTGGACGAGTTTGTGGTGCAACTTTTGGAGGATGTACACTTTTGGGAGGATCAATAGTGATAGTAGAACCATTTTTCCAACATTACCGAAGAACAAATTGTGCAGAACTCTGGGACATTCTCATAAAATAAATCAATAAAGAGCTTTAGAAAACCCACTTCAACCATTATTTGCTCATCAAGCTTTTCAGCAAGGTCAATCTCAATCAAAACCCTTGCAAATTTTCCCATTTTTCCATTTAGAGTGGCATTATCAATTTTTAAAGAGACACCAATAGCATGAGCAATATTTGCAAGAATTTGCTTATCCCAAAATTCCCACGACAAATTGTAAAAACGAACCCACACGTGGGCATTAGTTGCCTTTTGATGTAAAGGATTACAATTTGGCATCCATGGTTGAACCCTAAAAACACCCAGCTTTAAATTGATAGGGGCATTTGCCCAAACTCTAGCTTTGTCCTCGAGGGTATGTAGTAACATATGATAATAGTCACGTCCCAAACAAATGAGCTTTCAATTAGCGAGTAATTTCCAAACTGCTGCTAAACGAGACTTTAAATCACCTTGAGTCCAAGGCTTATCCCCCTTTGAGAGGATTAGTCTACCAATCAAGGAAAACTTACATAATTCAAGACGGGATTGATACAACTTTGGGTCCACAGCGACATACACAATATCACCACTTTTCTTTGGGGGGGGGGGGGGGCATCAATTGGTTCAAAGACAACACTTGTGAGTGAATTAAATATGGCTTCAGCGTAATTTTTTTTTGGAGCAATGGGCTTAAAGAGGTCAGCATATCCCAAGTGATCCATAGGTTTAAGATTAGGATTATCCATATGATGTTAATCCTTAACCCAAAACCATAACAACTTAGGACAACTCCAAATAAATACATTCCTTTTGCCTTTTTCTAATTGTTTCCTTTTTTGGCTTCTTTCCTCTTTTCTTATTTCTTTCTAAGTCAACCAAAAAATTAATACAATATAAAAATTCAAATTTAAAAATGGAAAATAAAAACTTACCAATAAAATTGATGGAGAAAAATCCTGATCTGATCAATGAATTAATCTTCACAGCCACACATGATCAGACGAATTGGATAAATTAATACAATAAAACTGATGCAGAAAAATCCTGATATGATCAAATGACTTTAATTCCTTTGCCGTGGCTAATATTGAATACCGATTGGAATTGCCAATCAAAATTAATAATTAATAATTCACCGATCAAGATGATCACACCCAATCAGTAATGGAGATTCACAAAGAGTCAATTAGCATCCAATCAATAAGAGAAATTCAAAATTCCAAGTCCACCAAAATAAATTAACAATGATTAAAAGATTAATCTGAAAAATCACCGAACAGGAAAAAGCGTAGAGCACCTTATCCCAATTGACTTTTCAAACCATCCAACATAGAAATTTTGAAATTAAAGAATCCAAGAAAACCAAAGAATAATCAACACTTAATGATCAAATCAAGAAGGTTGATCGGATGATCCAATCAAATCAAGTTGCCCCAAGAATGGACATTGAATCTTAAATTTTAATCAATGAGAAGGGCAATGAGAATAGAGAGAAACTTGGTTGTGCCCGAATTACAATATCCCAAATGAATTTAATAAAAAATTTAGTGGATAAAGAAAGAAACGAAAAATCATGTGTAGAAAAAAAAATGAAAGAATATTATAAATGAAAACAATTTAAAAAAATTATGGCAAAAAAAATGAAACATCCTTATTTTTTGCCACATTAGCAGAATGCTCTAACGTGACATCTTGCAAGGCATCCAAACAAGATTCTTATGTTGCACTAGAGGTAGATTTGTTTTAAAAAATGTTGAGTTTAGAAGGTGATTGAATTTTTCAAAATTTTAAGAAAAAACATATTAAGTCTTTAAAATCATAGCATTATAAATGGATAATATTTGTGTTAATCAACTACAAAGATTTAAAAAATAAGGAATAGAGTTTAAAAATAAGTGAAAAAATAAGAAGATTTAAATTCTAAATTAATATATTTATTTAGCAATTTATTAATCAAAATTGCTACATATTAATTATTTACATTTATTAATTTTTTTATTTGTTTATCTATTTAATAAAAAATTTAGATAATTATAAATGAAAAATATTGAAACAAATTATGTGTAAAAAGAAAATAAGAGAATATCATAAATGAAAAAAACGTTAAAAAAAAAAAAGTACATGTTAGCATATTTGCTACATCAACGTACAACATTTAATGTGGTGTCCAATACGCCGATCATGGACGCTTTTTTGGCATATAAATTAGATTTGCTATACTCCAAAATGCCAGTTCACATTGGTAATTGGGTTGTATGTTAGCCCAAATACTCATGAAAAGCTCTTCTACGAGAGTGAAGCTTTTTTTTTTTTTTTTTAGAGGAAATATAGCAGGTCTTATATTTATTATAAAAATAATATTTAATTTTTTTTAATAATAATTTAATCTTATTGTTATTTAAAATTAACATTACAATGACAAAGTTAATTTCTTTTTTTTAATTATATTAGATAACAAAAAATTTTAACTTCAATATATTATAACAGAAAGAATTGAATAAAAAATAAATTAAAAAAAAAAACTAAAAATATATAAAGATTAAACTAACATGACTAAACTATCACATAAAAAATAAGTATTTAATCTAAATATCATTTTTAAAATAAATATACAGATACACTCCCAATTTTAAATCGGACTTTGTTCATTATATCTAGAAATTATTTTACTAACTAATAAAAAACATGAGTAAGATTACAGTGATTTACAGAAACATGAGTAGTAAAAGTTACAACCCCAGGTTGATTAGCTGTTACTGCTTAATCAGCAGCTTCTTACAATGCTTCAGTCAATCGAGAAAAGGACAAGATCAAGCTCAGAGATGTTCTTTCGGTAATTAATCACTCTAGTTTCATATTATCTATATTATATGTAAGAGAAAAGTGTCATGGAGGTCCTTCAGATTATGTCATGTGTGTCATTTGGTCCCTTAGATTATAAGTGGTGTCATTTGGTCCCTTAGTTTTAAAAAAAGGGGCCAATTAAGGACAAAACACATGATTTTAATGATTTTTTAATTAAAATATTATTTTTTAAATTAATATTTTAATATCATAAACATTAAAATAATACAATTTTTCATTAATTGACCTCTTAAAAAATCATATTTTAATTAAAAAATCATTAAAATCATGTGTTTTGTCGTTAATTGGCCCCTTTTTCTAAAACTAAGGGACCAAATGACACTACTTATAATTTAAGGGATCAAATGACACACATGACATAATCTAAGGGACTTCTATGGTCCCGCTCCCGTGAGAGAAAAGATCCCATCCCTGAAGGAGACGGGCGGGAATTTCCTAACGAGGTTAGACTATTTTATGAAATTTGGCAATTTCTACTATCAAAGAAATTAAGATAATTTCAAATTTTTAATAATCTAATTATTCTTGAAATTTCAAATATATTTGTTGTCATCTAATTAAAACTAATGAATTAATGCGTAGTTTCCGTTTCTGACCTCTTTCTACACTACCTTTTACTTTTCACCCCCTTAACCAACTTTTGCTAAAACAAAACATGTCTTTAAAAATAAAATTCATTTGGGTAAGGGAATATTTTTTAAATTGTTTTGGGAGTCATTAGCACGTTTCCTCCGGGTTTCAAGCCCTTTTTTTTCATCCTTTTCGTCCTATTGTCGCTGTCTCCATTCTCTTCCTTCCTGGTCAATGTTGCTATTAATCGATCTTCGTCTTCCTCGCCCCCATTCTTTTATTTTGTTTTTTTGTTATCAACTATAGTTCCTATCAAGTTCATTCTCTTTTCCTTCATTCTTTCAATTTTCATTTCAATCCTAACCCATTGTTGGCCCCTATTTTCCACCATTTTCGATTGTGTTCTCTTGTTTTTGTTATTTTTGAGATGATACATAACTTTCCTCAATCTGCCAGTATTTCACTATCTTTCCCTTAGATTCTAGGTCATATTTTTCACTCTAAAACAAATCCTATGACTCTATCCATTTCCAACGTGGGCTCTTGCTAGTAACTTTGCTTCTTTATTTTTCGATTAAGGTGTGATTTTTTCGGAAAGATGACAATAATAATAATAATAATAATAATAATAATAATAGTTAAAATACAAAGTTAAAGTTGTCCTATAAACTTAACTTTTTCTACTCTTATATTTAAAATGGGCTAACAAAATATATAATATCTTCTATTATATATTGATTAATAAATTAAAATAAAAATTATCTTATAAAATATGGCTTTATATTCTGTTGGATTTTAATCTCAAGATGATTACTTTCTCACTAAGTATTTAAACTTGACTTCTCTCCTTCTTTCTAATATATATATATATTTATAAATATATGTATTAATTTCTCTTTGATTCACTAAGGAATTCTTTGAGAGATAATTAATTAAATGAATTACGGAAGCTATTTATATATTATATTTACTAATATTGTAAATGTCAAACCATGAATTGAGGCTCCTCAATTTCCTCTCCTCTCTTCTCTTTTCTTAATTTGTTTTTGATATTTTCTTTATTATTTTATTTTCATTTCATTTCATCTCCTCCACAAAAAGAGGGATGACTTCTTCAATCTCACTCTCCTGACTTATGTGGAGGGCTCTACCTTGCTTAATATTTTGCATAGTTAAAACTTGTCCTTCGGTAAGGATTTGGTCATCATATCTAAGTTGTTGTCTTCAATATGGATCTTCTTAAGTTGTAATTGCTTGAATTTCAACATACCACATATCCAGTGATATTCCACATCAATGTGCTTTGACCTTGAGTGAAAATGTAGATTCTTGCTTAAGTGTATAACACTTTGACTATCACAATACAAAACATACTTTTGTTGTTGCTGTCCCAATTCTTGTAACAATCTTATCATCCAATGTAGTTCTTTACACACCTCAGTAGCCGCAATGAACTCTACTTTTGTTATTGACAAAGCGACACATTTTTGTAGCTTTGATTGCTATGAGATAGCTCCCTTTGAAAAGTAATCAGGTATCCAAAAGTAGACTTTTTAGAATTAATATCTCCTACCACATATGTATTTGTGTAGCCAACCAATTTAGGTCTTCCACTTCTAAAGCACAAACTCATTTTGTATGTACTCATGAGGTATCTCAAAATTCACTTCACTGCATTCCAGTACTCTCTATTTGGAATTGATAAGTATTTACTAACAACACCAACTGCATGGATTATGTCTTGTCTTGTACACACCATAGCATACCTAAAACTACTTACGGCTAACGAATATGGCACCATAGCCATTTCTTCTTTTTCCTTCTCACATGCAGGACCCTACTTTGAGCTTAGCATTAGGTGACTAACAAGTGGTATAGCAACTTGCTTTGCCTTATCCATGTTGAATCGCGCAAATCCCTTCTCTATATACCTTTATTGGGATAACCACAGCTTTCCTTTCATTCGATCACGAAATATTGTCATGCTGAGAATCTGCTTTGCAAATCCTAAGTCTTTCATAGCAAAAGTCTTATTGAGTTCTTTCTTCATCTTGCCAATCTTGTCACTATTTGGCCCTATGATTAACATATCATTAACATAAAGAAAAAGTATGATAAATTCACCATCATTGAATCTTTTCATTAATACACAATTGTTAGAAGTTGTCTTTCAATATTCATGCCCAATCATGAAGGAGTCAAACTTTTTGTACCATTGTCATGGTACCTGCTTTAGTCCATAAAGACTTTTCTTCAACCAACATACCAAATCTTTTATGCCTTTGAATTTGAATCCCTTTGGTCAAAGTCAATTCCCTTTTTTCTGACTGAAGTCTTTCACGACTAACCTTGCCTTGTATATTGGTCATGAGCCTTGCCTTGCATCACATCTAGCCTTGCTTCTTTCTTTAGTCTTCAATTTATACACCCATTTGTTCCTGAGTACCTTTCTACCTTTGGGTAGTGCTACCAAATCGTAAGTGTTATTCTCATGTAAAGATTCCATTTCCTCTTGCATGGCTTTCAACCGCCCCTTGTGCTCATGTGTCAAAGCTTCTTCATAACACTTGCGTTCTCCCCCATCAATGAGTAATACAAACTCATTTGGAGAGTATGTAGTTTGGAGCTTGGGTACTCTGGTTCATCTTCTAAATTGAGGTTCAACTAATGGTCCCTAAAGAGTTGGTGTTTCTTCCCATTCATCATTAGCTTGGCCATCAAGAGTACTATCACTTCTATCTCCAACTACATCATCAGTTGGATCATTACTAATTGGAAAAATATTTACTGCATCTCCAACATCTTTAATTGAATCTCTCCTATTATTTTAGTCTATAGGAGGAGGAACTAGGTCCAAGTTGACTGGTTTTTTTTTTTTTTTTTTTTTTTTTTTTTTTTGTGATCAAGCTTTTCACCTCTTTGAATATATTCAATATTCTGGTCTTTAAAGAAGATGACATCTCTACTTTAGATAATCTTTCGTTTGATAGGATCCCATAGCCTATACTCAAATTCTTTATTATAATATCCCAAGAAGATGCTTTGACTTGGAGTCAAGCTTCTATGTTTCATCTTTGGGAATATGAACAAATGTTCTACAATCGAACACCTTCAAATGATTGTAGAATACATCTGTGCCTTTCCAAAACTTGTTTGAAACATCGTAATTTGGAGCTGAGGGAGAGATATTGATCAAATCAACCACCGTTAATAAATCATCGCACCAAAATCTCTTAGGTATCTTAGCATGAGATAATATTGTTCTTACCTTATCAACTACTGTTTTATTCATTCTCTTAGCTATCACATTATGTTGAGGAGCCTTTGAAATCGATCTTTCATATCTGATTCCATTTCTCATGCAATAATGTCTAAAAGCTCCTATGTATTCCCTCTGTTGTCTTTGCGAATACACTACAATGATCTATCAGTCTCTCATTCAACAATGGCATGAAATTGCTTGAATACATCAAAAACTTAATCTTTAGTCTTGAGTGCAAAGGCCTAAACCTTCCCAAAATGATCATCAATAAAAGTAACAAAGTACCTTGCTCCTCCAAAAGTACTAGTGGTCATGAATCACAAACATCAGAATACACAACATTCAAATCATTGGATTTTCTTTATGGGGTTCTATAATAAAATGAAGCCCGATGGTGCTTTCTAAACAAGCTATGTGTACATGGTTTAAGAGACATATTTTCCTTTCACACCTACTAATGCCTCTCTTTTGGCTAGAATTTAAAGTTCTTTCTCACTAATATGTCTGAGCCTTTTGTGCCATATCTCAATTGAGGAATCATCTCTGAGAGCATTCATGCACCCATTATAGACTTTTGCATTAATGATGTAAAGAGCATTTTTCTTCTTCCCTTGGGCTACTATCAAAGAACTTCTAGTGAGCTTCTACTTACCACCACCAAATACACTACTATAACCATCATCATGGAGTAATTCGGTGGAAATTAAATTAAAATGCATGTTTGGAACATGTCTTACTTTCTTGAGAACCAAGTAAAAGCATGTGTTTGTTTCAAGGAAAATAACTCCTCTTCTCACGATCTTGGATAATTTATCATTTTTCATCCTAACATTGCCAACATTTCCATTGGTGTAGGATGTAAAGAAGTCCCTCTGTGAGATTACATGATATGATGCACTAGAGTCAATGATCTAACATGTATTTTGTGATGCTAAATTAACATGTTTTGAAAAACATGAATGTTGACTAGTATGGATTTGTTCTTGTTGTATGTTCTAATTTTTATTGTGATATTCCATGCTTGAACACAATGCCTTAACTGTTTATTAGATTGCATGTTTAAACCGGTTGAGCCTTTCTTACCTATAATGTACATATGCATGCTTAGTCACCCACTTTGAGCTTAAGATTGACATTTTTTCAAGTCCGTGAACTCCTAATCTCTGCGCCCTATACATGTCACTTTCTTATCCTGAACTCCTAATTATGACATGTTTGCATAAAGATGGAAACAACCATGTGTAATATGTAGTCTTAGTAAATCTTGTGCTTAATAATTATAGGATCTTAATGGCCATAGATATGTGTGTTAATATTTTAGGATTTAAATTACAATAACAATAGACATATGGGTTGTAATTAAATTAAGGAGTTTGGCTGATAATCATAGGTAGCAAATTTGAATATAATTGTGATGTGAAGACTAACTATAATTGTTGTTGCTTGTATTAATTTTGCATTTCAAATATGTGAGAAAAATTAAGCATCCAAATGAATAAATTGCAAAAATTGTAATCCTAAGAACTTAATATCTTAGCTTTACAATCATTTTAATTATTGTAATTAATTAAATTAAATTTTATTTATTTTATTTTATTTTGAACAAACTGTCGTTAGTTTAAATATTATTGCGCGTGACCCAATTTTGATACTAAAAATACTAAATAACCAATCCTCGTGGGCTCGACAATACTCGTTCTTAAAATACTTATCACTTGTACACAACATGTGCGCTTGCGGTTTTCGTGTCAAAAAGTTTTCTTTTTCTTATTGCTTTCACGTTATTGCATGCTATTTATTTTTCTATAAATTAACTATTAGTTGAACTGTTTTATTTATTTGCTTGTTGAATTTATTCTGCTTTTGGTTGTACTACTTTATATGTTTTACTTATTTCTGTTGCTTGCGAGAGTGGAGTGAATCCTAAGGATTTTGTATCTTCCTACCTTGGTTGTACACTTGGTCTTGAACTCTTTCAATGTGTATTAGAGTGGGTACACCTTTTTTGAGCTTAAGAGCTATAGTGTTGATTCTTCTCTTATTTTTCACACACTCAATTTCACTTGTGTATTCCGATAAAAGAGGTAATGTTGGGAAACCTCCACTTCTCAATATGAATAACTATGCCTATTGGACATCTCAAATATAGGTCTACTTCAAGTCAATAGGAGACCGAGTTTGGTACCAAGTAAAGAATAGCTAGAAGTATCGTACCAAAATTTAAGAAGATGGTACAATCAGTAATAAGCCAATGATTGAATGGTCTAAAGAGGAAAGCAAGGAATGTGAGTGAAATAACAAGGGATTGTACGCACTGACAAGAGTCGTCGCACTAGAAGAGTACAAATGGATTTCAACTTGCACCACTTCAAGGGAAGCTTGGGATATTCTAGAGCTCACACATGAGGGTATCTCTATAATTAAAAATTCCAAGCTAATGCATCTAAAGCAAGGAACAAGTTGATCAAATCACTCATCTAAGTAAAAAGGTGGTTACTTTAGAAAGTGAAAAAGAGTATTTGGCACACTCTTTTTGATATGGATGAGAAGTTAAAAAAGCTCAAAGATATTATGAAGAATCTTTGTTATTCTTCCTGTTTTCTAGAGGCTTTCATAAAGGAAAAGGAAGACGTCATTAGAGCCTTAGGAGATAAACAAGTCAAACTAGAAGAAGAATTGGATCTCTCCCAAAATGTTGTAAAGAAGCCAATGTTGGGAACTCATAAATTGGATGGGATTTTAAGTAACAATAGAGTGTTTGGAGATAAATAGGATTGGGTTATTTTGAAGATGTTTCTTCCTCAAATACCACTGTTCCCGAGTTCATCAAGCCTGTTGAAGTTTATCAAAAAATGAAGACTGTGGTAGCTGTTCCAAAAGATAAGTCCAAGTAGGAATGGACAAAACCCGAACTAACCCAGCCAACCCATTGAAACCAAACCAACCCAGTTGGGTTAGGTTGGGTTTTATAACTCTATGGGTTGGTTTGGCCTATAATTCAATAAATATGAATTTTTCATGGCTAGTTTGTATTCTTAAATTTGCAACCTATGAAACCCAAACCAGCCGTAGTATGTAAGTTACAAAAAAATATTTTAAAAAATACATTTTAAATAGAAATGTTTAATATTCACAAATAATTTAGTATTATACTTAACAACTAATATTTTATAATAATTATTTAGGAAATACTATATAACACATATCTTATATAAATTATTGAATTGATTTTAAGAAACTTGATAAAAAGAATATGAATGATATATTCAAAATTACTTAAATATAAATAGTTTTTTTTACCTCAAAGTGTATTTTAAATTTTTTTTTTAGATAAAAGATATGTAATATTGTATAAATAAATTTGAATTTTTTTCAAAATATTAAACATTTTTGGCGTTAAAAGTTTTTTTTAAAATTAGACAATTTTGACAAAAATAATTTTTTAAAATGAACCCAACAAACCAAGCCAACCCGACCATTAAATAATGCGTTGGATTGGGTTGAGTTAAGATATGTTTATTGGTCGATTTTGTTTGAACATTTCTTAACTCGAAAACAATGGGTTGGGTTCAATTTTGTGTGGAACCCAGCCAATTCGGGCGATGTCCACCCCTAAGTCCAAGGTTACTTTCCAACCAGCCTGATATGAATCCTTCGTCACAACCACCGTCGCAACACCCTATCCGGATCCCGCACGGGCCGATCACGAGGTCAAGAGCCAAACAAATTGAAGAGGCTCTAAATGGACTGGTCCGAGAGTCGATTAAAGACCAAGGGGGCATGGGAATGGAGGTTGAGGCATGTGGGAGATCAACCAACCTGCTGGAGGCAAATTTAGAGCAAAGGGACTTGCGCCGCGGCATGAAAATATAGCTGCCGCGGCGAGGGAGTTTCTATTTTGAAGGGCAAAATGGCGAGCTTGGCGCGCCGCGGCACAGGAATTGCACGCCACGGCGAAGGAGTTTCTGTTTTGAAAGGCAAATGGCGAAGTTGGCGCGCGCCGCGGCACAGACATTGCACGCCGCGGCGAAGGAGATTCTGATTGGAACCGAAAACATGTGCGTGCCGCGGCATACATTTTGGGCGCCGCGGCATGAGTGGACGTGCGGGTCCTGACAGGCCAGACCTGCGCACTGACACAGACACCCCTCGACAGACGACGCCAGACCTGCGCGCCTGGCACCAGACCCATACCGTGCGCGCCGCGGCATGGATATTTGGCCGCCGCCGCGGGGATTCAAATTTCTGTAATTTTTGGACCATTGATTTCAGATCAATGGCCAAGATGCTTTGCCCGTTTTTAATGTTTTATTTCTTGTATATATGAACCTTAGCAGCTGAAAAATGTAACAAAGTTCATTTCATTTTGTGAGAATACAAAATTTGTCTTTGAGAGCTCAAAGCTCCAAGTGCATTTCCAACCGAAACTTATCAAAGGAGCTTGCAATCCCTTTGTGGCGTTTCACCTCGTCTTAGCTTGTGGTGCGTAATATCCATTCGTTTAAGGTGAGTTTTCGTGCAATCAAAATCTAGTTCTTCTCGTAGGATTTGCGTGCTAACATTGGTGTCGGGTTCTTTGTCCGTATTTCTTGTGGTTGCCAAACCGCGTGATTTAGAGGTCATAGGAATCGTGGCGAGCAGTTCGCATCATTTGGTATCAGAGCCTAGGTTGTGACTCTAGATTCCTATCCCTTTGTGTTGTTGTTTTCTTCTACAAAAAGAAAAAAAAAATTTTGTGCATCTTTTCAAATTCTGTGTTGTTCTTCATTTTCTAGAATTTTTTTTCTTGTTGTTCTTGCAAAATTCTGATTGTGTATGTGTTCCTGAAAATTAACTCTGATTTGTGTTGTGTTTCTTGTTTGCTTCTTCTTGAATTCTGTCAAATTCTGCATTGTTGTTGTTGTTCCTGATTATTTCCTTCTAATTCTGAGATTTCCTGATTGTTATTGAAGAATTTCAGATTGTGTATTGTTGAATTCTGAATTTGTGGGCTGTGTGGAAAGTTTTTCGTGTTGAAAAATTTTTCTAAAAAAAAAAAAAAAAAAAAAACTGCTCGTTAAGTGAAGGGCATTTTGGTCATTTAACAAAAGTCTCGTGTTTTGTTCGTGTTGAAAATTTCCGAAAGTTTAAAAAAAAAAAAAAAAAAAAAAAAAAAGAGCTTATGAATTCGGGAATTATATAAAAAAATAAATAAAAAGAAAGGGGGAAGAAAATTTGAAGCCCAAGAAAAGTTTACAAATTCTCGTTTATTACTCGTTACTTCTTCACGAGTTTGATTTGAATTGCTTGAAAGAAATATTCTTTTCATTGAGTTAGAGTTTGCCAAACACTTTGAGTTAGTTTCTTGTTTTAGCCTTGATTGGATATTGCAAATTACTTGAGTGTGTGTGAAACGCTATTGGTGATTGGAAAGATTCTTGAGGTTTTGGTTTGTAAAAGGACGAGGAGTGCTTGAGCAATCAAACCCGAGTGATTGAAACACGTGAGGTAAAGAAATATATTTTCAGTTTTTACTTGATTAACTAATTCTCTGGTTGCGAAAGTTGTTGTGAAAATGTCTGACAGGAACAGTCCCGAAGAGCGCCCGGATACCGCATTTTTGTTGCGAGCATTGCAACAATCCATGGAACAGATGAATGCCATCATGGTAAACCTAAGTGACTAGGTAGAAAGACAAGAGGCTACGATCGCCGCCTTGCAACAACGAGCACCCCAAGAGGCTCCGGAAGTTAGGAGACCTAATAGGAGACCTATAGTGGAGGAGGATTTAGATGAAGAAAATTGGGAAGACGAGTATGAGGATGATGAAAGGAGGATGCCCTATGGTGGTAGGAATGGGCATGGTGGAGGAAGAAATGGACGGGGTGGTATGTGGAGACCCCCACCTCGACCCTATGACGGGGTTGATCGGAATTTGGGCAATATAAAGATTAAGATGCCAACATTCCAAGGCAAGAACGACCCGGAGTTGTACTTGGAGTGGGAAAAGAAGGTAGAACATGTTTTTGAGTGCCATAATTACTCCGAGGAGAAGAAGGTGAAGTTGGCGGTAATCGAGTTTAGTGATTACGCCTTGAATTGGTGGGATCAACTAGTGGTCCTTAGGAGGAGGAGTGGTGAGAGAGCCATTGACAGTTGGAGGGAGATGAAGGCTGTCATGAGGAAACGGTTCGTCCCGAGTCATTATTACCGGGAGCTCTATCAAAAGCTTCAAAGGCTTAACCAAGGGTCTCGATCAGTGGATGAATACTTCAAAGAGATGGAGATGACCATGGTAAAGGCAAATGTGGAGGAGGATAGGGAGGCAACCATGGCTCGGTTTATAAGCGGGTTGAACTCTAACATTGCCAACATTGTGGAGTTGCATCATTATGTGGAGTTGGATGATATGGTGCAAATGGCCATTAAGGTGGAAAGGCAATTGAAGAGGAGGAGTAGTTCAATGATGCCACCAAAACCCGCTTTTCCGGTACCAAAATCGAACCTTACCTCACCTTGGAAGCCCAATTGGAGGAAGGAAGGGGAGACTAGCTCCAAGCCTAGGATTGATTCTTACAAAGGCAAGGAAGTGGAAGTTGGCAAGGGAAAGGCCAATGTTGAGGTCCCAATTAAGAACCGAGAGATTGTATGTTTTCGGTGTCTTGGGCAAGGACACATTGCTCATCAATGCCCTAACAAGAAAACCATGATTGCCTTGGCTAATGGAGATATAGAATCCGAGGAAGAGAGTGGAGAAGAGGAGATGCCCCCACTAGAGGAAGCTAGTGAGGAAGAGATTGGGCAGGTTGAAGGAGAGGCCTTAGTGATAATGAGGTCTTTGAGCATCCAACACAAGGATGATGATGTGGAGTTGCAAAGGGAGAATATTTTTCACACAAGGTGCCATGTGAACTCCAAGGTGTGTAATGTGATCATAGATGGTGGGAGTTGCACCAATGTGGCTAGCACTACCCTAGTAGAGAAGCTAGGATTACCAACGCTCAAACACCCGAAGCCCTACCGATTACAATGGTTGAATGATAGTGGGGAAGTGAGGGTTAGTAAGCAAGTGCTAGTGTCCTTCTCAATTGGAAAGTACAAGGACGAAGTCATGTGTGATGTGGTACCAATGCAAGCAGGACACATATTGCTCGGGAGACCATGGCAATATGACCGAAAGGTCACCCATGACGGATTTAAGAATAAGTATTCGTTTGAGAAGGAGGGTAAAAAGATCACCCTAGCACCCTTGACTCCAAAGCAAGTATATGAAGACCAAGTGAGGATGAACAAGAAGAAGGGAAAGAAGGAAGGGGAGGAGAAGGAGGAAGCAGTGGAAAAAAAGAAAACAATTTTTTATGCACGGGAACGTGTTTTAAAATGAGCCATTTTGGCAAAACGACCGGTACTTGTACTCTTGTACAAGGAGGTCAACTTTTCATCTAACCCGCTTGACAAACCTTTGCCAAGTGAAACTGTTTCCTTGTTGCAGGAATTTAATGATGTTTTTCCGGAGGAGATCCCGGATGGAGTGCCGCCAATTCGGGGGATCGAGCATCAAATTGATCTAATTTCGGGTGCATCGCTTCCAAACCGACCCGCTTACAGGACCAATCCGGAAGACACCCGGGAGATTCAACCACAAGTTGAAGAGTTCTTGTCCAAGGGGCAAGTAAGAGAGAGCATGAGTCCGTGTGCAGTACCAGTGTTACTAGTGCCTAAGAAGGATGGATCCAGCCGAATGTGCGTTGATTGTCGAGCGATCAACAATATTACGGTAAAATATCGACATCCTATTCCTAGACTAGATGACATGCTTGATGAATTACATGGTGCATGCATATTTTCCAAAATAGATTTGAAAAGTGGTTATCATCAGATTAGGATGAAAGAAGGTGATGAATGGAAAACCGCTTTCAAAACTAAGTACGGACTGTATGAATGGTTGGTCATGCCATTTGGGCTAGCTAACGCCCCTAACACTTTTATGAGACTTATGAATCATGTGTTGCGTGCCTATATTGGGAAATTTGTAGTTGTTTACTTTGATGACATCCTCATTTATAGTAAAAACTTAGAAGAGCATGTGATACATTTAAGGTGTGTGCTAGAATTGCTTAGAAAGGAAAAACTTTATGCCAACTTGAACAAATGTCATTTTTGCATGGAAAAGTTAGTCTTTTTGGGATTTGTTGTTAGCTCAAGGGGTATAGAGGTTGACCTTGAGAAGGTCAAGGCGATTAGGGATTGGCCCTCGCCTAAAATTGTTACGGAGGTACGTAGTTTTCACGGCTTAGCTAATTTCTATCGTAGATTCGTTAGAAATTTTAGTACTATAGTCGCACCTCTCACTGAGGTCATCAAGAAAACAGTGGGTTTTAAATGGGAAAAGGAATAAGAAAATGCTTTTAATCTGTTAAAGGATAAGTTGTGTACTGCGCCTGTTTTATCCTTACCTGATTTTACTAAAACTTTTGAAGTTGAGTGTGATGCATCAGGTATAGGCATAGGGGCTATTTTGATGCAGGAAAACGACCGATAGCCTATTTCAGTGAAAAGCTTGGAGGAGCATCCCTTAATTACCCAACGTACGACAAGGAGCTCTACGCCTTGGTCAGAACTTTGGAAACTTGGTAGCATTACCTGTGGCCGAAGGAGTTCGTTATCCACACGGATCACGAGTCCTTGAAGCATTTGAGAAGCCAAGGAAAGTTGAACCGACGACACGCGAGGTGGATGGAGTTCATTGAGACCTTCCCTTATATTATTCAGTATAAGCGAGGTAAGGAAAACATTGTCGCGGATGCATTGTCAAGGAGGTATACCTTACTCTCTACTCTAAATGCTAGATTATTAGGGTTTGAGTATATCAAAGACTTATATGCTGATGATGATGAGTTTTCTGCTTTGTACAATGCGTGTCAAATCTCTGCTTTTGAGAAATTTTACATGTTAGATGGGTATCTATTTAGGGAAGATCTTTTGTGCATACCCAATTGCTCTATGAGAGAGTTGTTAGTGAGGGAGGCCCATGGGGGAGGCCTAATGGGACACTTCGATGTTGCCAAAACTTTGGATGTTCTACGTGAACATTTCTTTTGGCCCAAGATGAGGCGTGATGTAGAGAGAATTTGCTCTCGGTGCATCACCTGTAGGCAAGCGAAGTCCAAAGTCCTACGTCAAGGACTGTATACACCCTTACCGGTGCCAAGCTCACCGTGGGTGGATATATCAATGGACTTCATTTTGGGGTTGCCTAGGTCTAAGGGGGGAAAGGACTCCATTTTTGTGGTTGTTGACCGGTTTTCAAAAATGGCACACTTTATTGCGTGTCACAAAATCGATGACGCAACTAATGTGGCCAATCTGTTTTTCAAAGAAATTGTGCGGCTCCATGGAGTCCCCAAAAGTTTAGTGTCGGATAAGGACGTTAAGTTCCTTAGTTATTTTTGAAAAACCTTATGGGCCAAGTTGGGAACAAAACTCTTATTTTCTACCACTTGCCACCCCCAAACCGATGGCCAAACAGAAGTAGTCAATCGCACGTTGTCTACTTTGTTACGTGCCATCATAAAAAGCAATTTGAAAAATTGGGAAGAGTGTTTACCTTTTGTAGAATTTGCATACAATAGGAGTGTACACTCAACCACGGATCACTCCCCATTCGAGGTTGTATATGGCTTTAATCCACTAACCCCTATGGACTTGTTACCTTTACCTATTTCAGAAAGAACTAACTTGGAAGGAGCAAGGAAGGCTGAGGTGGTTAAGAGGATGCATGAGAGAGTTAGTGAGAGCATTGAGAAGAAGAATAGAGAGAATGCCCTCAAAGCCAACAAGGGGAGGCGACAAGTTATTTTTGAACCCGGAGATTGGGTTTGGGTGCACCTAAGGAAAGAACGCTTTCCCGAGAAGCGGAGGTCAAAACTTCAACCGCGAGGAGATGGGCCGTTTCAAGTGATCAAGCGCATCAACGATAACGCCTACAAACTTGACCTTCCCGGTGAGTATAGTGTTAGTGCCTCATTTAATGTTGCTGATTTGTCTCTTTTTGATTATGCAGGTGATGATTCGAGGTCGAATCCTTTTCAAGAAGGAGGGAATGATACGAATCCTTCGTCACAACCACCGTCGCAACACCCTATCCAGATCCCGCACGGGCCGATCACGAGGTCAAGAGCCAAACAAATTGAAGAGGCTCTAAATGGACTGGTCCGAGAGTCGATTAAAGACCAAGGGGGCATGGGAATGGAGGTTGAGGCATGTGGGAGATCAACCAACCTGCTGGAGGCAAATTTAGAGCAAAGGGACTTGCGCCGCGGCATGGAAATATAGCCGCCGCGGCGAGGGAGTTTTTGTTTTGAAGGGCAAAATGGCGAGCTTGGCGCGCTGCGGCACAGGAATTGCACGCCGCGGCGAAGGAGTTTCTGTTTTGAAAGGTAAATGGCGAAGTTGGCGCGGCCGCGGTGCAGACATTGCACGCCGCGGCGAAGGAGATTCTGTTTGGAACCGAAAATATGTGCGCGCCGCGGCATACATTTTGGGCACTGCGGCATGAGTGGACGTGCGGGTCCTGACAGGCCAGACCTGCGCACTGACATGGACACCCCTCGACAGACGACGCCAGACCTGCGCGCCTGGCACCAGACCCATACCGTGCGCGCCGCGGCATTGATATTTGGCTGCCGCCGTGGGGATTCGAATTTCTGTAATTTTTGGACCATTGATTTCAGATCAATGGCCAGGATGCTTTGCCCGTTTTTAATGTTTTATTTCTTGTATATATGAACCTTAGCAGCTGAAAAATGTAACCAAGTTCATTTCATTTTGTGAGAATACAAAATTTGTCTTTGAGAGCTCAAAGCTCCAAGTGCATTTCCAACCGAAACTTATCAAAGGAGCTTGCAATCCCTTTGTGGCGTTTCACCTCGTCTTAGCTTGTGGTGCGTAATATCCATTCGTTTAAGGTGAGTTTTCGTGCAATCAAAATCTAGTTCTTCTCGTAGGATTTGCGTGCTAAAATTGGTGTCGGGTTCTTTGTCCGTATTTCTTGTGGTTGCCAAACCGCGTGATTTGGAGGTCATAGGAATCGTGGCGAGCGGTTCGCATCACAGCCTCTTCTAGCAAAGTGAACACCTCACCTCTTGCTTCTTCCACTCATCGTGCTAGTGATGGTCTATTGCCCCTACCTACACACTTTTTACCTTTTTGTCACTATTGTAGTGAGCGTAGGCATATTAGAGCTTACTGTGAGAGATCAATGTCTCATCCTCATATGAGAATTAATGTTGTCACTTCTTCTATCCCCTCCTCTCCTCATCGTGCTACTCCTTGAAGTCAAAGACCTAGTTTCTCTCAACCCCTACACGTTCTTGTCACCTTTTGGAATTGTTGGTCACTTTTCCAATCAGTGTCCTAAGTATGTTTGTAGCACTTCTAAGAAGTCTTCCCCTTATCTCCTCATTTCAACTTCTTTGGTTCTAACTACTGTGGTTCATTTGGGCATATTCAATTTGGGTGCATTATACACTAACGACACAGTACTGCCTGGTCTTGTGTAGTAGAATACTCTACTAGTTTTTCTAGAATTTCAAACAAATAAAATTCTAGAATGCTTCATACCCCTCATGTTATGTGGAACAAAGATTGCAGAGCAACACTATTGCCCTTCATACTTTCTTTACTAAATAGAAAAATGAAATTTGATCACTTTTACTTGTGATTGAATGAGCTAAGTCTTTGATTTTATAGGGTGTACATTAACCCATGCCACATGGCACAATATAAAAGGTCCCAGCCAGCATATGATTGCGCTGAGTCAACAGGTAGCATTATTACCAAATAAATATCCAGTAGAATAATTGACTGGTAATGATTCCCTAATTATCCAACAAAAAGATAATTACATAAAGATAACTTCAAAAAATAAGATAAGTCTTTTACAACGAGTAAGAATCATCGACATGTAGATTCTCTCCTTATGTATACTCATTATGCTCACTTGACACGACAGTTTGAATCATCACAAAGACATGACCTTTTCCTAAATCTCACTCTATAAACAAGAAACGAAGGTAGTCTCCTAGTTTATCACCACCTACGCGGCCATACTTAAGCATCAAAGGGCCAAATGCCACCATTCCACGTGGTGGTTAAAGGTTCTAATGGTGTGTTCTCTATTCTCAAGTCCATAACAAAGGAAGGGGTTGGTACTTTAGTGGTAACCATGTTATCACTTTCGTACCAATTCTCTCTCATATTATTAAAGGGTATGTTTTAGTATCTAAGTTCCTTCTTTGGTACACTTTTTGTCAAAATGCTAAAATAACTCTACTTTTTGGACTCTACTTTTTAGTTAACAAAAAGTTATGTGCATAATAATACATGTCTTTAATAATGAGGGATAGTTTTTTATTTTATTTTTATAAAAAAAAATTATTAATGAGGGATATATGACTTATTTTAACTTCATGAAAATAAAACTTCTAAGTTATTATTATTATTATTACATAATCATTTTAATTATTAACTTTGTAATTAACTTAAAATACAAAATTTTATCTTAGTAATTCAATAAATAAAATATTTGAGAATTGGCTTTAAAAAATTGGTATTTTTTAAAATTTAATACATAGATCTCAAATACAAAATTTTATTTAATAATTCTCATAAATAAAATATTTGAGAATTTGCTTTAAAAAAATTGACATTTTTTTAAAATTAATACGTAAATATTATATTTTAAGCTAATTCTCAAATTTTTTGTTTAATAAATTATTAAGATAAAATTTTGTATTTAAAGTTAATTACAAAATTAATAATTAAAATAATTATGTAACAATAATAATAACAATAAAAATTTATAAGTTTTATTTTCATGAAGTTAAAATAAGTCATATATTCCTCAATAATAATTTAAAAAAAATAAAACCCAAAACTACCCCTCATTATCAAAGACATGTGTTATACACATGACTTTTTGTTGACCAAAAAGTAGAATCACTATAATATTTTCACAAAAAGGGTATCAAAGAAGGAACTTTTGGTACTAAAACGACACCCATTAATAATGTAGGAAAGAATGGGTACCAAAGTAATAACATGAGTACTACTAAGGTACCAATCCCTCAAAGGGAGCTACAATCAATCATCAATATTGACAAAAATTTGCATCAACATATTCTTTTCTCTCTTTTTCTATAGAATTTTTAGTATGTGTTTATTTTTCGTTAATCTTCTCTGTTTTGTGTACTTTTATGTATTAAATCTTTGTTTCGACAAAAATTTAACCTTTTATTTACAAAAACTAGTTTTCGCTCTCTTTTCTCTCTATTCCTTTTCTTTGGGCTGCTTGTCGAGCACCCTCGTAGATCCCTCATTGACCTCTTGCCAAAGGTCTCTGTGAGTACTATTTTTTTCACACTCGTCAGTTTTTCGTCAAGACCCTCATTAACCTCCTCAACGAGGTTGCAAATTTCCTATACATTTCATTTTAAACCACATAAATTTTTAAATATTTTTTCTTCTCTTAAACACTTTTACCCCTACTTCTAAAATTTAGCCTTTCTTCCTAAGCCTTACCTTGTTCTACTTTACAAAAATGGCCCCAAAACAATCAAAGAGATCCAAAAACCAAGAAGAATAAGAATATTATGCTAGTCCTTATACTCCACTCACTGCTCTTATTCTTGGAGAGTGAGTTATAATGATTGATGAATTTCCACTCATCCGAGAAAGGTTTGGATGCTTTTCTTGACTTACTTTGTGTTCTCTTACCTATTCTCATGATCCCTCTTTTGTTCAAGATTTTTACACTGGTATTGGTCTCATCGTACTTTTCACCTTTGTACTACCTTTTTCTTACGAGAAGGTTAGGTTACTTTTCCCAAGACAATGTCATTAGGTTATTCTTCCTTTTTAGTCATTCCTTTTGAATTCAAAAATTTAATAAATTAGGATTTTCCTAATGAGTTTCAAAGTCTCTCTTCTCGTAATGTTATTAAGAGGGCTCACATGTTGATTGGTCCTAGTCATTAGTATGGTGGATGTGCTCTCATTTTGAAATAAAACTTCACCTAGTTGACTTGTTAGTAGCCTTGTGATTGTTTGTATTCACCCTCGCTCCCATGCTTCTTCAGTGATTGTCTCTAGAGGTCACTTTCTTGGTTTAATTCTTAATAATAAGACTATAGATCTTTCCGAATGATTCATAGGAGCATTGTTTTTCGCTCTGCTACTACTGCTCTCTTCACTTTCCATTATCCCTTTGATTACAAAGTAGGGTAATTCCATCTTTGGCAACCTTTCAAGTACCAAATTTAGCATAGGTCCTATTTGCGCCCAGCATTTTTCTTTGTTGTGTCCTGCTTCATCCGAACATTCTTAACCTTCTTTTTCTTTTTAAAGTGTCTCTTACTCTATTCTTGTGCCTTCTATTCAAGTTCCCTCTCCTCCTACCTCTTACCTCCCATCCTTCTCATTATTCATCAACAGTTAAGTGATTGTCATGATAATATTAAAAAATTTCAATTAAAAGAATATCTCATATTGAACGATTATTATCATCAGGAAGAACACATTTGTACATGTATCATATTCTTTTTTATTTCCATGGTTTTGTTCAATTATTTTCTTAGAAATGTTTTAACAAGACAACTTTATTGCATGAGAATAATATACTATTTTTTTTCCTTTGCTAATTTTTGTCATATTGAGAATTTTTCTAGAAAGGTTTGTAATGATGCATTTAAATAAGATATTATCTCTTTTATTGTTAGATTTATTTTTTATCATAACAAATTATATGGGTGAGTCAATTTAGTTCTATAATTTAAAATTATGGTTAATAGTCAAAATTTTCAAAATTTGGCATTTTTTCGGTGAGAAAAATAGAACTAATATATTTTATTAATTAAAAAAAAAAAAAACCAAAAAGAAAGATGGCAATAGCGCTTCCTGTGCTGTCAAGGCTTGATTTGTCAACTCCGACAAGGAGATCATTTGGAGAAAGACGCAAATGTTTCGTTGGGTCTTGGGTTGTGATTCACGACTTCAAGTGACGATGGGTGGTTTTTTCGACTGCGATGAAGGCGAACAGGTCATGGGCTGAGATTTGCGACTTTAGGCAACTTGGGTGGTGGTATTTGCAACTTCAACCGATGTTGGGTTTGCAACTTTGACAGGTGCAACTAGGGTTTGGGCCGGCAGTTTCGATGGTTAAGTTTTATGGTAGATTTTACGGTGGATGGCGACAGTTTTAGGAGATGGGTGGTGGTAGTTTTATGTTAGTTGACGACAATGGTGAGGATGTGTTGCTTCTTTGTTTATTTGTTTGTTTTTTTTTTTTATCAGTAAAATATATTATTCTCGTTTTATCCCTAAAAATTCTCAATTTTTAAAAATATTGAATAAATTGATTATACTTTTAAATTATAAAATTAAATGAACACATTTCAATAACCGAATAAAAATATATAAAATTATAATTAAATAAGCAAATTATTCCCAAACCCTCTAAAAAAGATTAAGGTTCATTGTTAAAAGGCTCCATCCCATTATAATTACCTCCGCAATACAATATTTTACATCAATAACATCACCTTATTTACCCACAATGAATTAGTCTAGTCGAGTTGGTGGTATAGTTTGACTAATATACATTAAAGTTCAAATTCAAGTGCTACACCGGACATGATCTAATATTTTTTTTTTTTTTTCATACAATTGTGTGAAAGCTTACCCCAGTCAGCCTTAATTTGAAAAGCAAAAAAAATCACCTTAGTCAATCATGCAATAACTTCTTTCAAAAAAAAAAAAAAAATCATGCAATAACTAGATGGGTATGTTACTGAATCCAAAATAGGTGGAGCATTCAAAGTAGATGCCAAGTGTCATGAAGCAACAAATCGGTAGTTGAACACATATGAAAACTCAGAATCTCTTACTGTCCTCAGCTTCTTCACTCCACGTTTCAAACATAACAAACGTGTCAATAACCATAACTAATACTAACGTACACTAAATTCACTCATGACTAATTTCTTTTATAACACACACGCAGAGAATAGCATACATCTAGCATCCAGAACCACAATTCAGATAATTCTGAAACAAAAAATCAGAGAAAAATGAGCCAAAGACCGCCAATGAGGCCACAAGCCACCGGAGACCAAGAACCCATCAAATATGGTGAGGTATTTGATGTTTCGGGAGAGCTCGCAAACAAGCTCGTTGCACCTGAAGATGCCAGCATGATGCAGGCTGCTGAAACTGCAGTGTTAGGCCGGACTCAAAAGCGCGGTCCAGCTGCTGCTATGCAATCTGCTGCCACTCTAAATGAAAGACGTGGCATGATTGGCCACCGTGATGCCTCCGACGTTGCACGTGGCAAGGGTGTCACTGTAACTGAGATTGATATTCCTGGAAGACGCATAATAACTGAACAAGTTGGCGGACAGGTTTATAAAATCAAGAGCAAACTTACATTAATAGTTCAATCGATTTGTATTCATATTTACAATTAAAATGGATTATTCATATTTTATATACGTTTCGGTGTACTAGCTAGTGACGTTTTTTTTTTTTTTTAAATGTAATTTTTTACCCAATGCGTAAATTATTTTCTTGTCGACACTATTTACAATGCCAACTTTTCTAAATCTTTATTTCAGGAATTCCACAAGCCAATTTGGTACATATATAATATGAAAGGATCTTTTTGTAATTTTGTCAAATTTTTCTGCAATTTGTGTATGGTTTTTGTACTAATGAATTTTTGGGTTTGGAACTCTGGACGTGGACTTGAGGTTGTTGGGCAGTATGTTATGGCAACTCCAGTAGTGCAGCAGGGGGATCCAAGTAGGGGCAGTTACTATTGGAGAAGCACTGGAAGCGACCGCAGGGACTGCGGGAAATAAGCCGATAGATCAGAGTGATGCCGCTGCAATACAAGCAGCTGAGGTTAGAGCCACAGGTAGTAATGTTATAAGCCCAGGTGGATTAGCTGCTACTGCTCAATCAGCTGCTACTTACAATGCTTCAGTCAATCGAGATGAGGACAAGATCAAGCTCAGAGATGTTCTTTCGGCACGTACTAATTAATTAATCAATCACTTGTATCATATTAATTGTTCATATGTGCTATGTGTGTTTGATTTGATTAATTAGTGTTGGGATTTGTGATTAAAATGTAGGGTGCGACGGGGAAGTTACCCGCGGATAAGGCGGCGACAAGGCAGAATGCAGAAGGTGTGGTGAGTGCAGAGCTGAGGAACAATCCTAATCTGTCAACACATCCCGGAGGAGTAGCTGCTGCTGTGACAGTAGCTGCTAGGCTCAATGAGCAAAATATGAACATGTGATGTTTCTGCGTATTCTACTCTACTCGTTGTTCTGCTTCTTAGACTAAATGAGTTGTCTTTTTACGTATACACAAAATTATATATATATATATATATAGAATGGGCTCTATATAATGCGCTTTAATTTGCAATTAGTGTCATGTGGTTATTTTTATTATATTTGAGTTTAATATAATATGTCTGTTTGTACTCTTTTTAGAGAAAATCTCTCCTCTTGACACTTTATTTTTTTAAAATTAGATAAAAATTTAAAAAGTGGAAAGAGATTAACACAAATACTAATAGGACATCCCTTTAACATTTTTTCCGCTTTCTCGGTGAATCTTAAGTGATCAAACCTAGCTAATTAATCTTCCTAATACTAGTCATGGCACTTCTAATCCAGTACTAGTAGAGTTTCCGTACAAGTTGGCTTTTGTAAGGCACCGAAGAACAAGCAGATAATTCTAGACAAGCCAATTCAGCGCTTTTACTTCTAGTTTTTCACTTCACCTCGATTTTTGTACAGTTCACCTCATTAATGGCTGGTTCAGCGTCATTTATCCTTTGACACATGTACACATGAGATAATGTCTAATCAAATGACCATAAATTGATCTGAAAAATTTTAAAGCTGTTTTTATCCTTTAGCTCAAAAGGAAGTCACCATGCACCATGCACCATGCACCATTCTTCACATTCTTTCACTTCTATATCCATCCATCATCTATTCTATCACTCCATTCATTATTTTTAACCACTAAAATATTATTTTTAGTTTTTTTTTATTTCTTTTTTTTTTTTTACTTCTCTACACTATTTTGAAAATATATAGTGGGTTTTAGATAAGGCATAAGAGAAGACTCGTTGGAGCACAAAGAGAGCTTCTTGGAGAGAAGAGCTAGAAGAATTCTCATTGTGTTTACATTTCTTGCTTCTTTAGTTGTAAACTTTGTATTTCCTATGATTTTTTCTATTGATTTTATCATATTAAAAAATTGAGTATTTTGTGCTAGAGCTTTCTCTAATGATTCGATGTAACTTATTTTATGAACATGATTTTGTTATATTAATTTAGTATTTTTTAGTGTTTAGATTATCTAATGTAATGTGATTATTACTTCTATTTAAATTGGTCATTTAATTAGTTGATTTGTCAATTTTGTATGTAATTGAAATATTGGTATGAAATTGTGAGCTTGAATTAAATTACCATATATTTAATAATGCAAGAAATTTCATTATTTTGTGTGTGATCATATTAAATTATAGGTTCTTGATGATCCATATATGTTTGATAACTATAGACATGTAGGCTAGAGATACATGACTATGATTACTATGACCATAGACATGAGGATAGTAATAATTTGTGTAGAATTTGATCAATAATTCATGCATTTTATTTTAGTATTAGAGAGATTTATAAAATCATTGTATTAAAATGGAGAAAGTTGAATTTTCTATGTTTTTCTTCATTGTCTAGTGATCTATTTTTCTTTCTTTAATTAGTTTAATTTGCCACATATTTTTTATAGTTCAAATAGAAAAGAAAAGTACTTATTTCAGTATTTAGTCTTAATATACACTTAAACAAGTTCCTCGTTCATGCTACAATTCTGTTCTCATAAATGCTTGTCACTTGTATAGGACCCATACATTTGCAAAATTCATTACATTTGGGCAATATAGGACGGCCTCTATATTGTCCTCTAAACTTTATAAGACGGTCACAACAGTTATTATGGAAATTTTTGTGTGGAACTTTATAGGACGATTTTTTGCCGTCTTAAAAACATGAAACTTTTCCTATATGTTTGCATATAAGACGGTCATTAGCCGTCTTATAAGAATTTTTGTAGGTTTAATGTTCTATCTTTCTAAGCATCGTCTTTACTTTCATCTCGCGTGCCTATTGGAAAACTAACCTTTGAAAACAACATCCAACATTGTCAATGTTAGCCCAGCCATTCTGTCATCGTCCTTAGTCAACATCGTTGACCTTAGTCCACCCCATCGTCCTCAACCACTCATCACTTAGCCTTTCCTTCGTCTGCCAACTTTGCCTTGCTCTCTGCATCCAATTTGCTCTAAGCTCCAGTTCATTGTGCTGTTCGTCACCTGCTGTTCTCCAACTCCACCACGCAAGGTTTTCTCAATCAGCCAGGTATGTTCTACTCATGGTATATATATTTTTTTTTTGCTTTTTTGTTTGTATAGTTCTTTTTATTATTATTATGAAATGTTCAAGATAATGATGTATATTATTTGTTTTACTTTTTATTTTTTAGATTATATTTTTTTTCTTTTGTTGTTTTTTTTAATATCTTGAATTCTATATTATGAAAAAATGGATTGGTTAGTTTCTCATTTTATTAATGTCGATCGAGAGGTTTCAGATTATTTTCTGCATTATTGGGAACGAGTAGATCATCGAGTGAGGTTCTCGATCGATCGAGTATGCATAGATTGATCAAGACTAAGTATTCGATCGATCGAGTGGTTTTGAAATTTTGCTCCACCTCTCGTATTTACCAAATTCACCCCTTTTAAGTGTTACAAGTGAAATACAGTTTGATTAGAATTGTGGTGAAAACTAAATCCTGATATGAGTAGAATTTTCTTTATTATTAATCATCTTTCAAGTCAAATTGGACTCTATATAAGCAACGCTTGTTAGTGAAAATAATTACCACACCGAAATAATATTTTCTACATCTGATTGAGTTTTTAAAGAAAAAATATTCTTCTCTTCATCTATCAATCTTAGACACTTTCTTGTTTTAATTGTTCAAACATATTGTGTGGTTATGTTTGAATAATTCATGTGTCTAATTGTTCTTCATGATATTGAGATTTACATGATCGTTCTAGAGTTTACTAGCTAATTTATTGTTTACATCGTATGCTATTGAATCTGCTAGTTAGGATTTTTCATTGTTGAATTTGCTTTAGGACACACTTTACAATTGTGTTTTTTGTGCTAACTTTTCAGGTACTATTGCAACGTGTTTGGTATTTCATGTGACTTAAAATTACCAAAGTTGACAGGTTTGATTGATCTTGTGTGACTCAAGTAGATCGGAACGTTGGTTCGAATCCATACACCTTGTTGTTGGAGACTGTGAAAGGAGCGACGGCTCATAAGTAAGTTACATAGGGGGGCATTATCTGTAAAGGGTAGTTTAAGACCTTGCCTTGTAATTGAATATTAATTTTCATAGTGGATAGTTAGGTGGTCAGGTGGACCGGTGGTTTTCCTCTTAGGTCATAGTTGTGACATAGGTTGTTTCTATCTAAAAATCTCGTGTGTTATTTCTTAATTATGCATTTTATTTGTACACGTGATTGCATGTCTGGCCATTGTGTTTAGGTTACGTAATTAAAATTTATTAAAATTGAAAATAACCTATTCACCCCCCCTCTAGGCTTATTTGATCCGTAATTAAAAACTTTCAATTGGTATCAGAGCGGGTCACTAGATAAACTTAGTGTTGCCTAGGACCTTGTTATGGATCATTTGAGAGAGGGTTCTTCTAGAACCCGTCCACCTTACTTTGATGGGTCTAACTACTCATATTGGAAAGCTCGTATGAGAGCCATTTTACGTTCCTTAGATGAAAGTGTATGGAATTCTGTGCTTTATGGTTGGGAGCCACCTAAGGTTACCAAGGATAATGTAGTTACACTTAAACCTAGGAAGGACTGGACTACTGAAGATAAAATTGGTAGTGGTTGGAATCAAAAGGGCATCAATGCTATTTTTAGTGCTGTGTTGCAGGATGAATTCCGACATATTTCTGATGTTGAAACTGCAAAGGCTACTTGGGAAACTTTAGAGGTTGCCCATGAGGGCACGTCCCAAGTTAAACGAACAAAACTTCGCATGCTAGCTACAAAATTAAAAAATCTTAGAATGGAGGAAGATGAAACTTTTTCTGAATTTTATGCAAAATTATGTGATATTGCTAACTCATCTTCAAACCTTGGAGATAAAATTAATGAATGCAGGTTAGTTCGTAAAATCTTGTGCTCCTTACCAGATCGCTTCCAAGTAAAAGTTACAACAATTGAGGAAAGTAAAGACATTGACACCATTAAGATTGAGGAACTTGTTGGATCAATTCAAACCTTTGAAATGAATCTGAGAACACCCAAAAGGAACAAAGGAGTGGCTTTCAAGACGACCAACAAAGATGATGATAATTGTGATGATTCCATGGATGATGAAGAATTTGTCTACTTAGCTAGAAAATTCAAAAAGATGTTCAATAGAAAAAATTTCCCAAATAAGAATCAATCTAGCCGCACCAGAGACTACAAGACAAAAGAACTCAAGCCCATGAGTTCTAATGGTAAGAAATCTAAACTCAATAGACCTCAATGTTTTGAATGCAATGGTATTGGTCACTTTGTAGCTGAGTGCGCCAACAAGAAGAAGAAAACAGGTAAAGTTTCAATGCTACTCTTAGTGATTTAGAAAGTGACCATAATTAAGTTAGTGATTCAGATGATGGTAACACCAACTATCGAGCCTTTTATTGCAACTATTGATGGATACTCCAATAAGTCTGACTCTGACTCTGACAATGAAGGAAGTAAATCTAACTCTATTCTCTCAAAGCTTAATGCAAACAGTTTTGATGAATTATTTTTTGATTTGATTAATTGCAAAAAAGAAAAAGATAAGCTTCTCATAACTGTGACAAAACTGAATGATAAAATCAAATCACAAGACATTAATTTGTCAATTCTAGAAAAAGAAAAAGTTGAATTGTCTGAGCATGTTGATTAGTTGAGTTTAAGTCTTACAAGTATCAAACAAGAAAATTCAAAGCCTCTGCATGAATTAGTGCAATCAAAGGAAACTGTGAAAAAGTTGACGATTGGAGCTAAAAGATTAAATAAAGTCCTTGATCTCGGGAAGCCCTTTGGAGACAAGAGAGGATTAGGCTATGTGGATGAGCACTCTACACCATCATCATAAAAAAACAGAGTTTGTTAAATCATCTAATCTTCCCTCTTCACAAAATGTTTACATAACACAAGCATCCACTGCTAAATTTGTTCCCACGTGTCATTACTGTGGTAGAAAGGGACATATTAGACCTAAGTGCAGAATACTATTGAATTCTAAGTGGAGTGATCATAACATGCATGAATCATACTATGGGAATTATAATTATGCTCACTTAAATAGATCAAGAACTAAGCATATGAGAACACAGTTTAACTCTTCTAGGACATGTGAAGTAGATAAATCTAGATCCCTTCCAATAAAACAAGCCAAAATTAAGAAGGGGTGGGTCAAGAAATATGAAATACATTATTTTGTTGCTCACATAGCATTAAAGGCTAAGTCTACCACTGGATGATACTTTGATAGTGGATGTTCTAGACACATGATAGGTGATTGTTCCCTATTTAAAACATTTGAAGAATATAATGAAGGAACAATTACTTTTGGTGATGGAAAAAAGTCTAGAATTATGGGAAAAAGAACAATTCAGGTAGATAGTATACCTAAACTGGATGATGTTTTATTTGTTGATGGACTTAAAAAAAACCTAATAAGCATCAGTCAAATTTGTGATAAAGACTATAATGTGCAATTTACCAACAGTCATTGCATTGTAACTAATCCCAATGGTGAATGCATGCTTAGAGGAACTAGATCTCACAGCAACTGTTACTGCATTGATATAGCACCTACAGTTACCAGTAATCTTGCTCATAGTGATTCTATAATTGTATGGCACCAAAAGATGGGACACATAAATTTCAATGACTTGGTAAATTTGAGTAAAAAAGAAATTGTGCGTGGTCTACCTAAACTTTCTGCAAGTGACAAAATATTTTGTGGACCATGCCAACTTGGCAAAGAAACTCGCAATTCTCATAAGAAACTTAAAGGAATTAATACAAGTAGGATACTTGTGTTGATTCATATTGACTTAATCCTATGAGAACTAAAAGTTTGGGTGGAAAGAAATATATCATTGTTACAGTTGATGATTATTCTCGTTTTACTTGGGTAAATTTTCTAAGAGAAAAATCTGATGCATTTGATGTCTTTAGTTCTTTTTGTCTCAAAGTGCAGGTTGAAACAGGGAATCAAATAATCAACATTATGAGGCTAAGGACTGATCATGGGAAGAAATTTGAAAATACAAAATTTGCTGAATTTTGCAAGGAGCATGGAATCAATCATGAATTTTCAGCACCAATCACCCTTCAACAAAATGGTGTAGTTGAAAGAAAGAACAGAGTGATACAAGAAATGACACATGTCCTACTACATGCAAAGGAAGTTTGGGCTGATGTAGTAAGTAATGCATGCTACATCATGAATCATGTTTATCTATGCCCCGGTACGAATAAAACCCCATATGAGATATGGAAAGGTAAGAAACCAAACTTAAAACATCTACATGTATTTGGTAGTAAATGTTATATTCTCAAGGACCGTGAACAATTAGGTAAATTTGATACTAGAAGTGATGAAGGTATATTTCTTGGTTACTCTTTGACTAGTCGTGCCTTTAGAGTCTTTAACTTGAGAACTAACACAATGATGGAATCTGTTAATGTGACTATTGATGATGCAGGTACTAGTATTCAAGTAGAAAACATACAGGATGAATAATTAGATATCAATGTGCCTAGTGACCTACAAAAAGATGAAACTTCCAACACAAAAATAAAAGACACTAAAATAGCGGATAATAACCGATCCGATCGGGTCGGTTATCCGCGGATACCTAATCCTCTAACAAAATGCCCATTTCTACCTGTAGACACATCTACACTATTCACTTGTGATTATGTTGCATGAACTTATTCACACACTCATTGAACACACATGTATGTTATGCTTGAGATCTATGATAAACTTTGAAATACTCACTAACTTTTTTCAAAATATCATATCATAAAGAGGCATCTAGTAATGAAAGGGCTACCTATTGTGATGTGTGTAGCTACCGTAGTGAGCGGAGAAGGCTACCTCACAACTAGTGTGAAAGTCATCATACTAGGTTTATGGCTTGTGCAAAAAAATTAAATAAATAAATAAAATTGAAATAAGTATGCACAAAAAGAAACAGCCAAAAGAAATTAAAAAAAAAAAAATCAATCAATAGCTTCTCTTTTGATATAATTCTTTTTTCTTTCAAGTTTCATCATAGATAACTTACTTGACATATTGGTAGAGTTCAAATATATATATCATTTTAAGTACATGTCACATATCATTATAGGTCATAGAGTGTTTGTGTTGTTTTTCTTTATTTTCTTCTTTTATATAATTTCAATGATCAATTTCTTTTAAAAAAAATTGGTTGTGCTTGTTGATTAATACTTGAGTTTGTTATTTTACAAAAAAAAAAAAAACACTTGAATATCGATCGATCGATCTATGTTGAATTTTGATCGATCAAGTATGATATCGATCAATCGAGAGGGTACAGTTTATATACCCAAACAGTTTTTCTCCTCTCACTTTTGAGAACACGAATGGTTTTCTCATCCCCCACTTGACTTTTTTTCAAAAATTCATCAAAATCACATCTTTTTGAGCCCAAATCACTCCAAACTTGATTTACAATAATATTCTTGAATCATTACCCACCAAAAATCCCTCATTTTTTCAAAAAATACGAAACCCCCACATTTTCTTTTTCCCTCCTTTTCCCACCAATCAAACACATTCTCAAGCAGTCTTTCGGTGGAAATGGCATCCTAACGATGCACTCTTTCAGAAAGTGCACCAACACCAATCAATTCACAATGGTGGCAAAAGGATTCACAAATGAGGTATCAAAATACTTTCTCTAAACGCCCCATTTTAGTTGAAGGTGGTGTAAACTGGAATGATGTGCATGAGGTAGGAGTCACTAGGGTAGTTAGAAGTTTTGGCTGGGAGTCGTTGTTTACTCCAAAAAAATTATGTTGTCCTACACTAGTTAGGGAATTATACGCAAATGTGGATAGTGAGATACGTAATCCAAGACCAATGAGTTACATGGTATCTATTCAAAATAAGATTTTAGATATCTCTGCTGCTTCCATCAATGAGTTTCTTGGGATTGCGAGCCTGGGTGATCCTACTTTTGATATTGACAAGTTAGCTGGGTCACCTGACTTAGGTACGAATCTCAAGAGTTTGTACATACCCAGTGAATTTAAACCTTTTTAAAGAATCCTTAATCATATGGTTTGTACTAATCTGCTCCCTTCCAACCACTCTACTGAAAATGGTTATCAGCAAGCAAGAATATTATACTATATTGGAAAAGGGATAGCTTTTGATGTTGGCACTATTATTCAAGATGAGTTTCTAGCCCAGGCAGCTGATACAAATCCCAAGGTTGGGTTACCCTATGGGTGTTTGTTGACAAATATGATTATCGCTATTAGTGTTACACCTACACCAGATAGTGAAAAAATGAAACACATGGGTGACATTGGTAAAGGAACTGTCTCTCACTCTTCCGCCCACACAGCTAAGAAATCAGAAGCCTGTACAAGTAGGGCCAGGATGGCAGAGTTATTAGGTGACGATGAAATTAAGCCCATTACAGCACCCCCTCTCTCTCGACAGGAACAATTTGAAATAGACATGGCAACAAGAATGGATGCCCTCTTCAATCAAATGGGTGCCATGTATACCCTCTATGAAGGTTTAAACCGTAGGGTAAATGATATGGATGACAGACAACACGGCATATGCACTGACGTCACTGCCATTCTATCCATGGTTCGAGATCTCCACAACCAACAACACAATCCTCCTAATGGGGATGACCAGTAGTGCCTTTCATATGTCTCTGTCACTTTATTTTTTCTTATTTCTTGTTTTATTTTGTTTTGGTTATACTTTCTGGATAATTTCTGACATTTATTTCTAATTTCTTCACATGTGTATGTCTTTTAGATTTTTATTTCATATTCTTACTGCTACGCATTATCGTGACTTTTTACTTTGATTTGTCCTTTTTGTATGTCAAAAAGGGGGAGAGAGAGACATGAGTGTGATGCGATATCTTGCAACGATAATGTCCCATTTAGGGGGAGCACATTAAGGGAGAGCATTATTGATCTTAAATTATGCCTTATACTATTACATACACTGAACTAATAATGGCTCTTAAGCCAAGCTGCTGTGTTTATTTGTTTCCTTTTTCAGTGTACTAAGCATACAACTTCACAAACAGGATAGCTCCACCGGATCATAGATAGCTCCACTATTGAATATCTAATTATGTAATTTATGAGCGTTATGTAGTGAACGAGTTATTTTGTCACACAAAAATGTCAAAGGAGGAGATTGTAAGGTTTATCATTATTGGCAATTTTTGTGAACAAATTATTGATTGTAATCTAGTATAAGCGTTCACCGTTTAATCAGATGATATATGATGATGGAATCACCAAGCTTGCAATGCCCATATGACAGGTAAAACATTCTCTCATGCATACATCCTCACACAATTGAGCACTACACTTAGTATGGATCATAATGAAAAGAAACTGTGTACATGTTGGTCGATGATCGAGAGGATAGTTCGATCGATCGAGTATAGATCGACTTCAATCTAGATGCTCTCAGGTTGAATTTATGTTAACTGGATCGATCGAATCAATCGTTGATCGATCGAGTCATCCGTTGATCGATCGATTGAATGAGGTGTTTGATCGATCTAGACATGTTCGTTCGATTGAACATCGATCGAGAGCCTCAGGTTATTTTTTACATTACAAGGAACGATTAGATTGATCAAGTGAGGTTCTCGATCAATCGTGTATGCATAGATTGATCGAGACTAAGTATTCGATCGATCGAGTAGTTTTAAAATTTCGTTCCACCTCTTGTATTTACCAAATTGACCCATTTTAAGTGTTACAAGTGAAATACAGTTTGATTAGAATTGTGGTGAAAACTAAATCCTGATATGAGTAGAATTGTCTTTATTATTAATCATCTTTCAAGTCAAATTGGACTTTATATAAGCAACGCTTGTTAGTGAAAATAATTACCATATTGAAATAATATTTTCTACATCTGATTGAGTTTTTAAAGAAAAAATATTCTTCTCTTCATCTATCAATCTTAGGCACTTTCTTGTTTTAATTGTTCAAACATATTGTGTGGTTATGTGTGAATAATTCATGTGTCTAATTGTTCTTCATGATATTGAGATTTACATGATCGTTCTAGAGTTTACTAGCTGATTTATTGTTTACATTGTATGCTACTGAATCTACTAGTTATGATTTTTCATTGTTAAATTTGCTCTAGGACACACTTTATAATTGTGTTATTTGTGCTAACTTTTCAAGTACTATTACTACATGTTCGGTATTTCATGTGACTTGAAATTATCGAAGTTGACGGGTTCAATTGATCTTGTGTGACTCAAGTAGATCGGAACATTGGTTCGGATCCAAACACCTTGCTGTTGCAGACTGTGAAAGGAGCGACGGCTCATAAGTAAGTTACATAGGGGGCATTATCTATAAAGGGTAGTTTAAGACCTTGCCTTGTAATTGAACATTAATTTTCATAATTGATAGTTAGGTGGTCCGGTGGTTTTCCTTTTAGGTCATTATTATGACCTAGGTTGTTTCCAACTAAAAATCTCATGTGTTATTTCTTAATTTTGCATTTTATTTTTACACATGATTGCATGTCTGGCCGTTGTGTTTAGGTTATGTAATTAAAATTTATTAAAATTAAAAATAACCTATTCACTCCCCCTTTAGGCTTATTTGATGCGTAATTAAAAACTTTCAGTAAATACTAATAGTGCTGCTTTTTAATTTCTTTTGTTCTCATTCCTTTTTAACCATCAAGTTTTTTATTGTTTCCTTCAAATAGAGAAGAAGATCCATGGACATAGTACTTGCATGAACTATATGGACTAAAGGTAAAAACTTGATTTATAAAAATTGGTTTGTATGTGTGATTGTGTTCGCTTATTTGTCTTGGTACATCCTGCTTATTATGACTGGTTTTTTTCTTTTTACAAACCCATATATATTGCACTGATTGATTATCTAAGGTGAAGATTTTTTCCTAGTTGATGTCTATGTATTCTTGTTTCATTGATCTAACATGGAATATATCTTGTTATTTTAGATGTTCTTCCTTCTTGGTGCTTGGTTTGTTGCAATTTATGGTGCAATGGGTGCCATTGTCTTCTCAGTTCACATTGTTTGTGACACTGAGAATTTGATCAAGTGTTTCATCTATGATGAGTACATTAGGGCTATTGAGAATTTGGCATAATGTATATGAGCTAAAGGTAAAAATTTGATTTATAGAAATTGGTTTGTAGCTATGTGTGATTGTATTTGTTCATTTGTACAACTGGGCTATGTTTCTAATACCCATAGTTTATTTGTCTTGGTTATATCCTGTCATATTGTATCATCGAGCTCCTAATAACTATAGTATAAATTCTCTTTCTCTGGCAGGTTGTAGCATGACATACGATAGGAAGATGGATCATCCATCAAATGTGTTTCCATTTTAGGACGTGTGAAACCTGTTTTTGCAAATGAAGAATCATATGTACAAAGACTATTTAATTACAAAGACTATTTCACTACGAAGAAGTTAAATATAATGTGAATGAAATATATTTCTCAATAACTCTTACCTCACAATAGAGGTATATATAGAAAATAAATTACAAGAGTCCTGAATATACTAGAATCCTGCATAAGCTAGAGTTCTATTACAAATAGATACGTATTAATTACTAAATATTATACATTAATTACACGACTCACACTACCACTCCCCTCAAGTTGGCGCATACATATCGACCATGCCTAACTTGCTTAGTGAATCATAAAATGCCTTCCTAGAAACTCATTTGGTGAGCACATCTATAAGTTATTTTTCAGTGGGACCAAAAGGGAAGCTAATAAGTTTGGCATCTAGCTTCTCTTTTATAAAATGATGATTAACCTCTACATGCTTAGTGTGATCATGCTGTACTGAATTTTGTGATATATCAATGGCTGCCTGATTGTCACAATACAACTTCATAGTACTTTTGGCTTCGAAACCCAAATCAAATAGCAAATTTCTTATCCACGGCAATTCACATACCCAATGAGCCATACCTCTATACTCTACCTCAACACAAAATCGCGCCACAACTTTCTGCTCCTTACTTTTCTATGTAACAAAATAACTGCCAACAAAAGTGAAATAACCTAATCTCGACCTTTTGTCAGTACTACAAATTTGCCTTTATAGGACGGCTAGTCCCGTCCTAAAAGAATCGAAAAAATAGGACGTTCACTGAGCGCCTTATAAAAAATTCTTATAGGATGGCCACTAACTATTCTATTTTTTATGGAAAAAATTCTTAGCTAACCTAAAAAAATCTTATAGCCATCTTAATAAAATCTTATAGGACGGCTTCTTATTTTTTGTTGTATTTGTCAAGTACTAAAATCTATATATAACCTGTACAAATATTAATTTCATTTCAGAAACACGATTCAGAATAAATTTAATTCCAAAAACATCCATAATTTACATCATATATATATGGTTCAAAGCTTAGCTTTAATTTACACATATTACCATAATGTACAATTATATTACAGGAACATACATATATATGAAATATACAATCTAAGGATTAAAACTAGCTAATTTTTTGAAAGATAATTATACACGTACATACACTATTATTGCTTTAATGTTAGCAACTCTGTTGGTGTGTACCGATTCTTGCTTGAGAACTATAATACAAGATATGCAAAATATGTTAAAGCTAAATAATAGATAAATAATATTACATATTAACTTGAATATGCATACATAAATAATAAGGTTTAAGCTTACCGATACATCATTTGTGTCTGTATTTTTAATAAATTTGGTAACATATGTATCCATGAATTCAATAACATAGTACCCACATTCATACAATTCTGGTTATTTTGGACACTAAATACAATTAAGATAGTTATAGTTAATAATTATATAATTAATTTAATTATAAACATAAAAAAATTAAAAAAATTTAGAAACTAACTAAAATAATTACCTTAACGGGAATCCAATTAGGATTAATATTTGAATTTTCACATTGACGATGCCATGTTTGTAAAGTCTTGTTAATTACAACAATTATTTCATGACATAATACCCACATTTATAGGATTCAAGTTAATATAAACAAATAATATGAACACGATTATATAAAAAAATATTATCTAATATATAAAATAAATATATGTATGTTACATCAACCAAATTCTTGTATATTCTTCATTAGGAGGTGATCCTTTAGAAGAATTGTAAGTCTTTATAAAATTGAACCATTGAAGTTCACAAGTGAACGGGTTAACAACAGTTAATGTCTAATGACTCCTACATGTTAATAATTTATGTTATAATATTGTATTAGCTTATAATTTCACAACATTAAATTAATCGTTTGAATGTAATACTTATGATCTTCAATATATAGCCATAAGACACATTAAACCGTCATTGTATTAAACTTGTTCACAAGTATGTTGACTTTGTATTCTTCATCATGATACGTGCATAGATATTCTAGATCTACAAAAATAAAATGTCTCTCTAATTGGACATTTTGTCCTCTCCATTTATCAAATAATAATCTATTATTAAATAATAATATGCTAGTTAGTGATATGAAATACTCAAAATAAAGTATACTTACAATTTTAAATATACCTGATGAAAGTTTGTATATGAGGAATGACAAGCCAACTAGAGTCACAAATGTGGACTATATCTTCTAGAGTTAATAAAATTTGGGTTGTTTCATACCCGAAAATCGTTGCATTGCATGGAATGATACAATGAAAGTTATCACCTTCCATTTCCATATTATTCAATGCTCATCTTTGTAAAATTTCAATTCCATTGTGCTCTCCAACATCGCTACTCAAACTTGACAAAGAAACAACCTCCTTTCCTTTGAATGTACTTATACATCTCCCTGGCACATCCTTGTTAATTTGTCTTTGTTTTTCAGGTAAGGGCTATAAAACATTGTTATTGGTTAATTAATAATAACATATTACACTAATTTTAAAGAACATACACACAATAAAATATTATTGAATCTTATAAAATTAGCATCATAATTTACCTATCCTCTTAATATAACAAGATGTTTTGGCCATCTCACATGTTGATTAATTACGTCACCCACGTAAAAAAGTTCATCTTGGACTGGATGTGGAAAAGGTGCCATTTGTTGTGATGTAGTTAATACAAAAACTTTGAAGTTTTCTTCTCCTATCTCCACTGTATGAACCCTATTAGTTGGGTTGCAATAAGGAAAGCAAGTGCCTTTGGCACAAACATTTGATGGGTCATTAATTGCCAAAAAGCATAACACTCCCTATATATATGGTCAAAGAAAATTAGTACAAAAACAAAAATGTAAATAAATGAGAATATATTATAAGTTTTCTAATTAAAAGTACGATTATATTCGTCAATTAACTATTTCTCCGTGCGCCTTGAATGTTTGTACTTGTCTTTAATATCTTTCAAGTGCTTCCTATAAAGTTATGTTCATTATTAAAAATTGATATTTAATCACAAATAAAACTAAGTAATAAAATTTAGAAAATTACTCAAGATATGGTTTAACTTCATCTATGTTTGATAGAACATGACAATGAGCTTGCTCCCATAATTTACGATCTACTAGTGCTTGTTTTCCAGCTCCTATGGATTGACTTTTCTTTCTTTTGGAATTGTGTTTTTGGTAATGGGCAAACTTATAGAACTCATTGCTTCTTCAACTATATAACATTCAACTATACATCCTTCAGGTCAGTTCTTGTTCCTCACATATCCTTTCAATTCCTTCATTAATCGTTCAAATGAGTACACCCATCTCAAAAAGATTGGTCCACATAACTTCACTTCTCTTACTAGATGAATTGTGAGATGTATCGTCACATCAAAAAATGGAGGGAAGAATTTTTCTAACTTGCATAGAGTGATAACAAGTTCTTATTGAATTGCATCCAACTTTTGAACATCAATTCTTTTCTTACATATATCATTGAAGAAATAGCAAAACTTAATAATTGTACTCCTCACCTCTTTGGGTAACACCCCTCGCAATGCTACATGCAACAATTGTTGCATCAAGACATGGAAATCATGTGACTTCATCCCATATAACTTTTTGTCAGTCAAAGAAACCAAACTACTTATGTTGGATGAGTATCCATCTGGGACTTTAACATTTGCTAATGTGTTGCAAAATGATTTTTTCTCTATCGTCGATAAAGTGTAACATGTGGGGGGTAAGTAAGTCTTATTCGTGCCCACCTTTGGGCTAATCTTATTTCTTACACCCATTTTAATGAGATCCATACGTTGACGAACACCATCTTTGGTTTTTCCATGAATATTTAGCAATGTACCAACAATGCTATCACACACATTCTTTTCTATATGCATTACATCTAACAGTTGTTTAACATTCAAGAACTTCCAATATTCTAAGTAAAAGAATTTTGATTTTTTCTCCATGGAGTGCTTGTATCGACCTTATAATTTACTTTCCCATGTGCAAAAGTCATCATCTCAACTCTTGCTAATACTTCACTTCTAGTTAAGGGAGTTGGTTGTGTTCCCTCCTCTTCATGTCTGTTAAAAGATTTGCATTGTTTTCTGTAAGTATGATACTTGGATAACCATTTTCTATAACCCACGTAAGATATCTTCCTTGAATGTTTTAACCTTGATCCCCGATACCCCTCACTACATACCGGGCAAGCATAATAACTTTTCACAACATGACTAGAAAGATTCTCATAAGCAGGAAAGTCATTGATTGTCCACAATAAGATATCTTTCAACTTAAATTCTCAAGTTTGAAACTATCATACACATAAATTCCATCGGTCCACTTCAACTTCAAGTCTTCAATCAATGGCTCTAAGTAAATATCAATATCATTTCCAGGTTGCTTGGATCCATATATCAACAAAGTTAGCATCATGTATTTTCTTTTCATACATAACCAAGGAGGAAGATTATATATGACAAGTATAACGAGCCAACAACTGTACCTACTACTTAAAGAATGGTGAAGATTGATCCCATTAGATGAAAGTGCAAGTCTAAGGTTTCTAGATTCAGCGCTGAACTCAGGCCAAGTATAGTCGACATGCTTCCACTCAGGTGAGTCAGATGGATGTCGTAACATTCCATCATTTTCCCTTTCCTTCACATGCCATGTTAGATTTTGAGATGTTGCTGAATCTTGAAACATTCTTTTAAAACGTGGAATGGGTGGAAAGTATCACAAGACCTTTGTAGGAACATTAACTTTTTCCTTCTTTGATATTGGATTAACTTTCCATCTTGAATTTTGGCAATGCGGACATGCTATGGAATCCTTCTATTCATTTCAATATAGAATACAATCACTAGGACAAGCATGAATTTTTTCATAATTCATGCCCATTTCACGAAGGATCTTCTTAACTTCATTCGTTGATGATGGCAAAACATTATCTTCAAGGAAGATCTCACTCAAAAGAGTTATCAACTCATTAAAGCTTGTATCTGAATGACCATGGTTACCCTTCCATTTATAAAGTGAGACTAACCTTGAAAATTTTGTAAACTTATTCCATCCTTGGTATAATGGCTTTATAGCATCTTCCATAATGTCTTACATGTCACCCATATTATTTTCATCATAATTTTTTTTTTCAAAGTTGTTCGCACTATTTGTGAATCATTTTCACGTGGATTGACATCGTTGAATTCTTCAGGAGAATAAACTTTTAAACTTTGCTTTTTAGTCTTTCCACGATGATACCAATTTGTATATCCACTATAAATGTCATTATGATAGATATGATTTCTAACTTCAACCATACTAAAAAAATTTAAATTTGCACACTTCAAACATGGACAACGAATTCGATCGTTTTCGGTTAAATTATCATAAGCAAATCTCAAAAAAAAAATTCACTCTCAATAAATTTTGCATTTGTTCTATCCATAGATATCAAACTCTTATCCATCCTATATATCATTGTAAATCAATCTCTTGTCAATAGCCAGTTTAAAAATAATTCACTTATCGAACATTAAATAAAAATATATTGCAAAATAAGTTGGTTATTAAATTTCCTAAAAAAAAGTTTATAATATTTATCATTTTATAAAGATTATATAAGACGGTCAATAGCTGTCTTAAAAAGATTTTATAGGACGGTTTATAGGCGTCCTAAAAAGATTTTATAGGACAGTCAAAGGCCGTCCTAAAAGAATTTTGTAGGACTGTCAATAGCTGTCCTATAAAGATTTTATAGGACGATCAATAGCTGTCCTAAAAAGATTTTATAGGACGGCCAATAGTTGTCCTATAAATATTTTATAAGACGGTCAATAGTTGTCCTATAAAATTCTTATAGGACAATTAATAGCAGTCCTATAAACATTTAATCAATAAAAAAATTTAAGACAGCCTATGACAGCCCTATATGTAATGTTTACAAAAAAGTCAAAAGCTGCACACATTTTAGTTTTAATTAAATCTGCTAGTATACATTTATTTTAAATAATTTTCATATATAATATGTACTACAACAATATATTAGAAAAACTATAATAATATGTTCATAAATAAATAATTTCAGAAAAAAATAATATAAAAAAGCTAAATAAAAAAAGGAAAGGGGAGGAATATAAGCGTACTTGCCGGAGAAGGAGTGGACACGGGGTGGGTTTTAGTAGGGCAACAGAGACAGAGTGGGGCTATGCCTTGCGCGGCGAACTAGGTGGGGTTTTGAGTACTTCGGCTACGTACATGGAGTGAGGTGGTACAGACGTGGAGGATTTTTGCGTGTTGTGGGGTTACCGTGTGGGGTTTCGTGCGAACTGCTGGTGCGTTCGGCGATGATGTTTGGAGGTGGCGACGGTGTTGGGTGGTGGCAGTGGCGACGGGGAAGTTCAAATTCGAGAGAGAAATATAGCTAGGGATTGGATTTTAACTTCAACATAAATGAGGTTCACACTTGCAAGGAGAAAGTAAAGTAAAAAAACTTACAATTCATTCTTTTAGGACCGTCCTAAAAGAATTTGTGTGTAAATTCTTTTAAATAGCCGTCCTATATAGTAACATCTAGTAGCCGTCCTAAAAGAATTTTTTTTAAGATGGCAAATAGCCGTCCTATAAAGTTTTGCCTAATTTTTTTCCGTAATATTCGTACTATATTTCTTATAGGATGGTCATATACTTAAGAACGTTCTATTTGTTTCTCACTCTAAATTAGAATCCGTCCTATATTGTCTAAATTGTAGTAGTGCATTTGGAATATTTATTGCCCAATCTGCATTTGTGAAGCCACAAACTTTAAAAGGGTTATTGTGTTTAGAGAACATTGCTCCTCTCCCTAGAGCTAACTTCAAGTACCTTAAAATCCTCACAATTGCATCTATGTGACTCTCACTCGGGTTATGCATGAACTAACTTACCACACTTACTGCATATGCAACACCTGGTCTAGTATGTACCAAATAAATTAAGCATCCAACCAGCCTTTGATAACGAGCTCGATTAGTTAGTACCTAATCTGGATACCCTGCTAAACAATGGTTTTGCTCAATATGAGTGTCAATAAGTTTGCAATCCAACATACCTGTCTCAGTTAGTAGGTCAAGAATGTACTTTCTCTGACATAGAAAAATTCATTCTCTCCCCCTAGCTACCTCAATCCCTAAAAAGTACTTCAGTTTATCCAAATCCTTCATCACGAATTCAGAGGCTAGTTGTCTTTGTAATCTATCCATCTTGACAGTATCATCTCCAGTAATTACCATATCATCAACATAAATAATTAGAGTTGTTACTTTCCCTTATTAATGTTTGAGAAATAGCATGTGGTCTGAATTACTCTATTTGTAATCAACTTTCTGCATGAACTATGAAAACCTTCCAAACCAGGCACGAGGGGATTACTTGAGACCATACAAAGACTTCCTCAATTTACATACAAAATTACTAGAAGCAGCTACATACCCAGGTGGAAGACTCATGTACACCTCCTCGACTAACACTCCATGAAGAAATGCATTCTTGACATCAAACAGCCGAAGTGGCCAGTTTAAGCTTGCAGCAAGCAAGGGCAGAACCCAAATAGTATTCATTTTGGCAACAGGAGCAAAAGTCTCATCGTAGTCTACACCATATGTCTGAGGGAACCCTTTTGCTACAAGGTGGGCTTTATACTAATTCACAGATCCATCAGCATTATGTTTCACAGTAAACACCCAACGATAACTAACTGCCTCTTTGCCTTGTGGTGGAAGCACAAGTTTCCAAGTATCATTCTTCTGTAACGCCTCCATCTCTTCATCCATTACCTTTCTCCACTTTGGATCTCCCAACGCATCATACACTTTGTTAGGTACTAATGAAGCAGATATTTGATTTACAAATGATTTATATGGCTTAGACAATCTTTTAGTGGACATGTAGTTAGCTACTGGATATTTTGATTTTGCATGAATATTTGGTTCATACCTTGTGGTTGGTTGACCCCAAGTAAACCTATTTGGTAACACATACTGTCCAACACTAGACTCAATGCTATTAGTATCAATGAGTGTACATACTTTAGATGAGTGACCTTCAGTACCAGGGAGTTGTTGATCAAGGGTAGGAGTGATGCTTGAGGGAACAATTGTGTCTTCATTTTGATTTTCAGTGATCGGAACTAGTGCTTGAATACTTGAAGTATCTTCTTCTTATACTACAGAATTCAATGGGATAAGAACCTCAACTAGATCCATTGAAATAGCTCTTGATTGCATTTCTTCCTCAGTTCCTTCCAATTCCTCCTCCTCACCATGATACAGCTCTTCCAGAAATGAATTATTCCCCTTAAGAGCAATATCAGATGAGGAAAAATAGCTCATATCCTCAAAGAAAGTGACATATATAGTGACATAATACTTTTTGGTAGGTGGATGATAGCACTTGTACCCTTTCTGATAACCTCCATAACTAACAAACACACACTTAATTGCCCAGGCATCTAACTTAGACCTTTGATTTTTAGGATCATGTACAAAAGCAACACAACCAAATACACGAGTAAGAAGATTATGAAATGATGATGGGGATACATAAGATGCAAAAACCTCAAATGGAATTTGTCCATGAAGGACACTAATGGGAGATGATTGATGAGATGGGTGGAAGCTTGTACAGCATCGTCCCAAAGATATTTTGGCATATGAGTGCACGAGCCATATCAAGTAAGTGACGATTTTTTCTTTCGGATACCCCATTTTGTTCTAGTGTTTGTGAGCAAGTAGTTTAGTGAACAATCCCATATGTTTAGAAAAAATCTTGAAAAATATGATTAATATATTCTCCTCCATTGTCAAAACGTAGGACTCTAATGGTGCTATTGTATTGACTTTGAACATAATTACGAAAATTTTGAAAAGTTGGAAAAACTTCATCTTTGTTTTTAAGAAGAGAAACCCCATGACAATCTTGTACAGTCATCAATAAACGACACAAAATACCTCATACCCGATATAATAGGCTCTCTAGACAGTCCCCAAATATCATAATGAATTCATTCAAAAGGAATAGTACTTCTATTAAAAATACTTGAAAAATAAGTAGTACGATGACTCTTGGCCAAGACACATGTCTCACAACGTAAAGCAGATTCACTCACACAATAAATAGAGTAGGCATAGATTTTTTCATAAGACTAAAAGATGGATGCCCTAAGCAACGATGCCATAACCAAATTTCACTTACCTGGTCAGAACTCAAAGTCAAAGCGGTGTGAGACTGTGCTCTTGGTTTCTCACCTGCATAGGTTTAATCTAGACAAAACAATATATTCCTTAGATACCCCTGACCAATTATTTCCCTAGTAAGAAGATCCTGAAAAATCACATACATAAGATAAAAGGTTACAAAACATTTAGACTCAGTATTCAATTGTGGGGCAGATATTAAGTGATGAGATAAATCTGATACATATAAAACATTTTGGAGCTGTAAGGTTATGATAATACGAATTGGCCCCATCCTTAACACAGAAAAAGGTTTACCATTAGCATTCGTAACATAAGACATTGGTGGGGAATACAAGTCAGTAAAATAAGATTTATCATAAGTCATATGATCTAATGCACCATAATCAATAATCTAAGGCACCATAATCAATAATCTAAGTATCAAATCCAACAGAGTGAGAAACGTTTGAAACCATACCAATCTTACCACAACCAGCTATAGAAGCTGTAGGGTTACCTCTATATGTCGCATGATGGTCTTGTCCAAGTACTCCATAAAAGTATAGTACTAATGATCTTGCTTGAATAGCTAGGCTAAATATTTTATGGGTCTTAAAATCCTGATTTTCTTTCGAATCTTTCATTGAAAGAGATAATAATAATGTGCAGCGGAACAAAAGTTACCCTTTTTTTAAGGGGTGCTGACTAGACTTCTGACTAGACTACTTACTATGCTACTAACTGTGCTGCTGACTGAGCTATTGATTGGGTTGCTGACTGAACTACTGATTGGGCTGCTAATTAGGCTAAAATTTGGGCCTTGATTGGGCTGTTGACTGGGCTCAAAAATTAGGCCTAGGGTTGAAATTGGGCTTAGGGTTAATTAATGAATTGGAAGGGTTAAAGTGGGTGATGAATTGGAGCTGGTGAACCTCACGAGTCGCGCAAGGCTATGGGTGAAGACTAGGCGACAGACGGCGAAGGGCGAGACTTGGGCTACTAGCCGAGACTGGTGCAACTGTGAGAAGCTGGCCGTAGGAGGAAGACCAAATCTGGTGGCAGCCTTGGGTTGAGTGTGCGATGGCAAAGAGTGACAGAGAGCAAACAAGCTGCGCGCAAGAGAGAGAACGGCGCTGGTGGGCCGTGGGTGAGAACAGCACTGGTCGACCATGGGTGAAGGCAGAGTGACGACGGACGATTGAGAACAATGCCTTGTGAATTGTGCGAGAAGACGGAGCGCTGGCAGATCTGGTGGAGAGACTCGCGGTGGGAGCTGACTGATGAAGCCGAAAGAAGGGTAATTAATATTTTTTTTTGCTACTCTAATACCAAGTTAAATATAATGTGAATGAAATATATTTTTCATTAATTCTTACCTCATAATGGAGGTATATATGAAAAATAAATTACAAGAGTCCAGAATATACTAGAATCCTACATAAACTAGAGTTCTATTACAGATAGACACGTATTAATTACTATATATTCAAGATCAAACACTGCTATGATAACATGTTAAAATATAAAGTGAAAGGAAATATAGATAAGAAATATATGAAAGAATGAATGTAAAAGTTAAAATAATATATAATCAAAATAGGTTGAGAAAAGAACCAAAAAGTCAAATAAAGATATTCTAATTCTCATTCATTCATAATAATGAAGGACTATATTGACATTTATAGTGATAATAAACTAAAATCATAATCCTAATAGAACTCTAAATAAAACTTCTAAATTAATAAGAAAATATTAAAATAATTATCTAATATTTTAATCATAATAGTCTCCAACAATAATAAAGAAACTACCTATTAATACAATAATAAACTGAAGATAGTGATGAACACAACTCAAATTAGAGGGGTATGCTATATTTAGTAATAAGAAACTTATGCTATATTTCATGCCTATATATATATATATATATATATATATACACGTACATACGTATACATATATATCTATGTATGTATACATACATATATGTATGTATACATACATATATGTATATATATATATGTATATATGTGTGTGTGTGTGTGTGTGTGTGTTTTTGTATGTATGTATACACACATATATATGTACATATAGATACATATACATACATACATATATATACATATATATATATATATACATATATAGATATATATACGTATATATATACATATATATATACATATATATATGTGTGTGTATATACGTATATATATACATATATATATATATATACGTATATATGTATACGTATGTATATATATACGTATATATATATATATATATGTATATTTATACGTACATACACATATACATATATATGTATATGTATATGTATATGTATCTATATGTATGTATGTATATATATACATATACATGTATGTATGTATGTATATATATGTATATATATATATATACATACATATACATATATGTATATACATATGTTAACACACACATATGTATGTATTTATACATATACATATGTATACATATATGTATATACATATGTTAACACACACATATGTATGTATTTATACATATACATATACATTTATACATATACATATATATGTATTTATACATATACATATGTATATACATACATATATATATATGTATAGATACATATTTATGTATAAATACATATGTATGTATGTATGTATGTGTATACATATATATGTATGTATGTATACACATACATACATATATGTATATGTATACATACATATATATATATGTATATATATCTATATATATACATATATGTATGTATGTATACATACATACATACATATATCTATATATATACATATATGTATGTATGTGTATACATACATACATATATATGTATATATATCTATATATATACATATATGTATGTATGTATACATACATACATACATATATCTATATATATACATATATGTATGTATGTGTATACATACATACATATATATGTATACACATACATACATATATATATATATATATATGTGTATATATATATATATATTAAGTTCACAATTTTTAAACTATATTATTAAAATTATAATTTGTTCTTTATGTTTTGTAAACAACAAAACTCACTACTTTATTTAGTGTCTCTCTCCTATACATAAATTATATTACATATATTAAAAAATATAATTTTTAAATAATTTTATAATTATAAGTAATTATAAGGTAGTGATATTAAATTTTATTTTAAATTATATAATCTTATTTATAAAAAAAAAAAAGTATATTATTATCAAAAATCTCATTTTAAAATTAATTTTTTTAGTTTATAATTATTATTTAGATATGCACGCGATCAAATTTAATAAATTTAAATGTCAGACTTAAAAAAAAAAAATTGAGAAAATACACGAGCTGCTGCCTTTCTAGACCTAGGAGAAAATTCTCTTTTCTCAATAAGTCCTATAACAAAAGCCAAACTTCACCATCTTCTTTACTATCCAATCTTTACAGTACTGCTTTCGCTCTTTCTTAATCACAGCAGACAACAAACCCCAAGACCCCTACTTTAAATTTTAATAAAACACCTTCTTCTTCTTCTTCTTCTTCTTCTTCCACAACCCCCCAGGTCCCCACAAATTAACTATCTCTGCTCTGTTTTCTCTGTTCTAGAAAAATGTCCAGTCTCTTCAATAAGAAGCACTTTCATTTCAGCTTCTTCTTCAATTTCAAATATTGCCTTCCTACTTGTCAATCTCCATCTTTTCCGTCTGACCAATTAGATAATACAAACCCATCATCTAGTATTCTCTCTACAACATCACTTATCAGACAAAATTTCAACTTTGTCTATGATGACCTTCCTTCAGATTCAACCTCAAAGTCCTTAACTTTCACACCTTCTACTGAAGACTCTCATGACTCTGAATACCCACTTGATTTCACCTCTGTTTTTGCTTCTGGTCGCTTCTTTTTCTCTTCTCCAGGGAGTTCAAAGTCTATTATTGAATCCTCAGATTCAAAATCAGACTCAGAAACCAGCTTGGTCATCAAAAATGGCGTCAGGGTACCAAAGTTTTCACTCAATCCTTATATTGACTTTCGGTTTTCAATGCAGGAAATGATTGAAGCTCGAGGTGTTTTAATGGTGGATGTAAAAAGAGATTTGGATTATCTTCATGATCTGCTCTTGTGTTATCTTTCAATGAATCCCAAAGATACTCACAAGTTTATAATCAGTGCTTTTACTGACCTCGTCGTTAGTCTATTTCCTTGGTCGGAATCCGAATCTGGATCGGAATCGGAATCTATGATTGTTCATCTTCGAAAAATGAAAACCCGGCGGAAAAGTAATACTTTGAGGCGGTTGGTCTAACGTTGTCTTTGTGGGAATAATTTTGTATTAAGAAAATTACTAATTAACTAAATAAATGTGCTGATGTTGAAAAGAATATAAGCCCTTTTGTTTTCTTTTGGCTCTCGTCCTGATAGTGTATTATATTAACTTTTTTGCATTTGTATATTATATATTACTTGGTGTCTGATGAAAAAGGGATTTTGGTGTTTCATTCAACCGACGAAGACGACAAAACAAAAACTGAATTTTGATAATCAACTAATCAAGCATGCCATGTATGTGTTAGAGTCTCAATGAATATATATGTTTATAAACTTCATAATATTTTCGATGGTTCTATTTACCATTTCTGTTTTTTACTTGTATGTATCTTAATTTTGTAATTGTTGAAGGTGGACTTGGATTAAATTTTATACACCATCTATTTTATGCGTTTATTAGTAATAGCGTCTATATTTCTTTCTTATATATGCTCCTATTTATATAATTATAAGCATATGTAACGCGCATACATCTTTTTGTTAACTATTAACTCAAAAATGACAAATTAGTGGAGAAAATGGAAAATTAAAAAAAATTAATAGAAAAAAAAAAATACAATTGATCGGCGACAATGAGGGTTGGAGTCACTTGGGTTATGACGACAAGGGTCGTTTGAGTTGGATGGCAATAATGCTTGGTTTGAGCAGCATCACAATGCAACAAATTGCATATATGTCATGAATTTATGTTGTTCGCTAAACAAAGTTAGGTTGTTGTGGATTCGAATGGCTACACGATTCTAATGAGATTTATGGGGGAATGTGTGACAACAATGGCAAGGTTGGTTCTAGGGTTTCCACAAAAAATTTTTTTATTTGTTTTGATTTACATTATTTTTCTTTTTTAAATTAATAGTCCAATTTTTTGAGTTGAGAAGCTATAACTCAAGACATAAAATTTATTTAAATACGCAGAATATTTAAATTTAAGTTAGTTTGAGTTGTATAAAAAATAAAATTTAAATTTTTTGAAGGGTAAAAAAATAGTGTTTTGACTTTGTGCAATATTTTTTTTAATCATTATTTAGGTCATGGGTTCGCAATGAATTTATGTTTTTTAACTTGTATAAGAAAACATCTACAATATAGTAGTTTGCAAGTAAGAAATTAAACTGACGCATTTACTTAAAGGACAATCGGTAAATCAACTTCGTTTATTTTTATGTTAAGAAAAGTCTTATTATCACAACTTGTGATAGCATCTTAAGTAAAGTGATAAATTGGTTGATATAATATGACCTTTTTTTTGAGAACTAATTCACCTTATTGAGATGTTATCAAAAATTGTGTTAAGAAGAAGTTTTTTTTATGTTAATTTGTTAACTGGAGTTTTATTACCAACTAACCTACAAAATTAAGCAAAGCTTTTAAAAAGAAATTTAACACAAGGACTTCTAATAAGGTCACAAATGATTGTATTACTATTATTGCTCAAATATGTTTAACTTTGGACTTTTGATGAGATTTCGTGCGAGTGCTTGTATGATAATATCCCTTCTTTTATGTGAGTTGGAGTGTCCCTGCCCAATAGTACAGTATAATTAGTAAGTAAATGTGTATTCTAAAATAGATCGTATCGATGAAAAAATGAAATTTTATTATCAATACATACATGCATTTATATGATTTGAGTTAGGATGTATGAGTTGGTCACCAATATCTTAACTTCAAACATAGTACAACATGAAATTTTCTTGTTATAATTGATTGATTTCTTCCTGCATGCAAACATTTTAGTTTTTATTGATGAGAGAAAAAATAAGTCATATTTTTAAATATATTAGTTTTTGGACCGATACATATTGGTGATTTATATTTAATAGATATATAATAGTATTAATTATCGAACAATAATATTATAGCTTCAAAATTATTTATTTTATGAAATAAATAAATAAAAACAATTCTTTAAATATAAATTTTCAGATTGTTTTTATTATAAAAAGTTAAAAAATTAATATTAAAAATTTTTATAAAATGAATTTTGTGAATACTTTTAAAATAAATAATTAATTAATTTATTATCTTAATAAATAATAAATATATCAAAATAATCATTTATAAGCAATAGAATCCAACCATGAGTGATTTGGTTTTATATTAATAAGGCTTACATAACTTCATTCAATAAATAAATTAAATATAATTATAGACAATATACATAAACTTTTTTAATTAATATTTTCATTATTATTTTGATATGGACATAATAGGCATTGATTGAAATTAATACGCATTTTATAAGTATTTTGGCTTTAAAATAATGTGTATTAATTGACTATTATTTAATTAAACTTAGATATTACATTATTTCAATACAAAAATGATTAGTTCAAATCAAGTATCCGCTCATAAATGAATTGACCAGATACAACCTGTTCATTAAAAGAATAAGTATAAACTGCATAAATTATGACCCTTATTATCATTGAAAAATGCTATGTTCACACAAATTTGTACATGTTTTTGCACTCACGTTGCATAAATTGTCATTTTAATAAATTTACGTACGTACGACGCACGTGTTTATGATTAATGTAGATTAAATATCATTGATAATACAAATTTAATTTATGTATACTTAGTAAATTATGCATAGTATTTATATATGTTATGTATACAATTAATATGTTATTTATTTTGATACCAAATAGATTATATATATATATATATATTATTTATGACACCAACTCCTATATAAATGATAGAATCCCCACCGTAGGAATATATTGCATCCCCTCCAAGTAAACGGCGGTTGGAGCTTACGGTTAGATGTACAAGTTTTTGTGGTCCTTACTTGATAACACGTCAAAGTGCCTGCATAGTTTGTAAGAGCAATCTAGGAGTGCAAGTGTACAATAGTTTGTAACAACGTTGATGCCATAAAAAAGCAATATTAAAGGTTATTACATGATCACTTGTTAATTTATATGATATGAATTGCATTGTTACATGTATAGATTGATGCATGTTTTAATCAACTGCTTTAAAATGGTGTGCTGGGAAGGATGCATGCTTATGTGTGGCTATCATTTTCATAATTTACAAATATTATTATATGTTATAATTATAATTTATAATAATTTTTTATTAAATATAATTATAGTAGCTCGAGTAATAACACTCGACCAAGTTATTTGAGATAAATATACTTTTGCTTTCATAATGAGTTAGGTGATAATATTTTTTGATAGAGACCGGTGGAAATGTCCTTCGAGATTCATAAACAAAAAATAGATAATATGATAAATACTAAAACGTATGATAAAACACTTCCAAAAAAAAATCCTTAAATTAAAAAACTAAAAATTCAACTCAATTGTCAAAACTTGCAAGTGTCGTTGATTAAATAGTATTTTAGTTCATAAGATATTCTCTTTACATTTAAAAAAGAAAAGAAAAGAAGGCTTATATACATTTTATGCTGCTAATGTTTGAGATCAATAGTAAAAAGATTGTGATTTTAAAAATATTTAATGTTTAATTTAATTTGTGTAAAAATACTTCTAATATTTAGTTTCGTTAATATTTATGTTCTTTCGATTATTTTCATTAAAAGAACTAACAATTAAAATAACTTTATGATCGAAATTGACCAAAATGATATAAATGTTGATGAATCTAAACGTTAGGAATATTTTTACAACAGATTAAAGGGACATTTTTGTTACCGGCCTAAAAACTTTAGGGATAAAAAGGTATAAAAGCCCAAAAAAAAAAAAAAAAAAAAAGAAAAATAATACTATGTTCTAATTATTTAAGAAAGGAAAAGAAAAGAATACTACGTTCTAATTATTATAAAGAAAATAAAAAAGCAAACAATGGTGTACGAATAACGTTAGTTTTATAATTCTAGGTCACTGTCATGACCCATGCGCATCATCTGAAATTTGATTAATTCGAAGTTGTCTCATAAAACTTTGAAAAGAAAATCACTCTCTAGATTATTACAATTTGATTAATGCATAACATCGTTTCCCTCTAGAATTTAATTTATTTATTTATTAAAATTTCCCTCTTGAAGCTATATGTGTATAAATTAACAAATTAGTCTAAAAAGTAACATTTATTTTTATTATCTATATTTATCCACCATTTGGGGACTCTAAAGATTATATGCAAATATTGCCAAAACTTTGTCCTTATAAATTTATAATAAAGAGACTTCACGATTAACATAGTCCAATGGTTACAATTTTATGTTTCCTCCACATATACAAGTTAATTGTGTACAATTTAATTAACTATTTATATTTCTTTATTCATCTATGGACGACAAAGAGGGAGGATCCAAAGAGAGATCATGCACCAACAACCCGCGCTAGCAAAAGAATAAGATATTCTCTTTATTTAAAACTATTTTTGTTTGTAAAGTAGGTTGGTTTAGGTAAAGTTAATTACCAGTCAATTTGTCCTTTAGTGTCTTTATTGTTGATAATATTCAGCTTAATTTGAGCAAATAAGCGACATTAACATTGGGTAGGAATTGGGATGATAGAATACCAAATAAAAAACCAACTTCAATAATAAAAGGAATAGAAAGTTAAAGAAATGGACAGAAAAGAGGGATGGGGCTGAATAGGTTAAAACACCATATACGAAATTGCCAATGAACTGTACATGTCAATAAATTATACATTTTAAATTAATCTAAATCAATTATTTGATTCTAGAAGATTATATGCTCATAATTATATTCTTTAAATAGTTTTCTAAACTTTTTATATATAACTTTCTATTGTTATACATAAAAAAGATGAATGAAATGAAAATATAGTAGAGATTCTTGCATATAACAAAGCATTTACATGTGGTAGAACATATTCATTTTAATCTTTTATTTTGATAAAAAAAAAAAAATTGAAAAAGAGTTGTGAGAACGAAATTAACAACTCAACTCTTACTAATAGAATGTAAACAACACGATGTTTTTCAAAATTTCTACATAAACTAGTACGCCCATATTATATTAAATCAAGTATGCATGAGAGAATCTCAATATTTCTTCGGTAATCTTATACTTTATTACAGGAAAAGCTACAAACTCAACAGAGTTGTTTAGATGGGATACTCAAAATCTGACATTGAAAATTGTATGCAATAATTTAACAAAAAAAAAAAAATGTGTGCAATAATGCTGTTTGTTATGAATTAAGACTATTTATGGCTGAACCACGCAATTAAAAATCGAGAAAAACATAGAAAATGGTGGTTTTATTGGGACAACTGAATTTCTTATTGAGAAAATAGCTGAAATTGTACTATAATTCTTAAATATGTGTGACTTGATAACTCGACAATTGACTTAAGTAAGATTAGAACATCAACTATAATAAAGATCAAATATGATAAAAAATAGCATTTGGTTTTCACATGTTGCATTTTTTTTTAGGACAATTTTGAAAATTTGAATTAAAAAAATAGAAAACCAAAACCCAACCCCCACCTGCGAGTCTGTCGCACCCCTACTTCCCTCTTGCGTTTTTTGAGTTTTATATTTTTGTTTAATTCAAATTCCTAAAATGATAAAATTTCCCTCAAAATAATACATGCGTCAAGCATATGATCTAAATATGAATTTTTGGACTTATTTAAAAATTTTATGAATTTATTATCCTTATTTTACTTAACTAAAAAAATATTATAATAAATTATACCTTTAAGAAAGTTATGATATCATTCTACATCTGACTCATTTGTTATTAATTGTCACAACTACTTTTTCATTAATAATAATTTTATCCAACAATAATAGAATTAAAATGCATTTAATTGTATGAATAAAATAGACAATTCAAACACTTTAACCTTGAGAATAATAAAAGTAATTGTGGCAATATTATTTCTCTATAAGAAACATGTAGAGAGAACACAAAGTAATTTAAGGAGAACAATATTTATAACATCCCTTTAAAATATGTAAGTACAAAAATATAACCATTTATGTTCATATATTTTTAGTACAAAAAAAATCTCCAAACGATAAATTTCACATGCCATTCAATTGAATATTATTTAAGTTAAACTATGACCAATTAAAGCCCGTTTAATATTATTGGGGTGCTATTTTTATTATAAATTTTAGGTTGTTTTAATTTATATAAATTTCCAACAATTTATATGGTTTGGTCAAGATCGAATATGTTCATCCCAAGTATTCGACAGATAATTCACTATGCATAGGGCAGACATATAAGGTGAGGATGGGCATCTGACCCCTTCTCAGTTTTTGACAAAAAAGATTTAAGTATAATATTTTTAAAAATACTGTAAGGTTTATGAGTATTGGCAATTTTCGTGGACAAAATGTTTGATTGTAATCTAATATAAGCGTCCACCGTTTAATCAGATGATACATGATGATGGAGTTACCAAGCTTGCAATGCCCATATGACAGGTAAAATATTCTCTCATGCATACATCCTCACACAATTGAGTACTACATTTAGTATGAATATAATTGTTGTGAAAATAGAATTCTTATATGAGTAGAATTGTTGTGAAAGCAAAATCCTAATATGAGTAGAATTGTTGTGAAAGCAAAATCCTAGTATGAATAGAATTGTTGTGAAAGCAAAATCCTTGTTTGAGTAGAATTGTTGTGAAAGCAAAATCCCAACATGAGTAGAATTGTTGTAAAAGTTAAATCCTGATATGAGTAGAGTTGTACTCTATTATTAATCCTCTTTCAAGTCAAATTGGACTCTATATAAGCAATGCTTGTTTGTGCAAAATATTAACCCACACCGAAATAATATTTTCTACATCTATTGAAGCTTTCAAAGAAAAATCTTATTCTCTTCATCTATTAATCTTAGGCACTTTCTTATTTTAATTGTTCAAACATATTGTGTGGTTATTTGAATAATTCATATGTCTAACTGCTTTTTTTGATATTGAGCTTTACATGATTGTTCTAGAGTTTGCTAGCTGATTTAGTTTTTACGTTATATGCTATTGAATCTGCTAGTTAAGGTCTTTCATTGTTGAATCTGCTCTAGGACACACTTTGCACTTGTGCTATTTGTGCTAACATTTCAGGTGACGTGCTCGGTATTTCGTGTGACTCAAAATTACCGAAGTTGACGGGTTCGATTGATCTTGTGGGACTCAAGTAGATCGGAACGTTGGTCCGGATCCAGATACCTAGCTTGTGGAGGCTATGAAAGGAGCGGCGGCTCGTAAGTAAATTACAAAAAGGATGATCTATCTGTGAAGGGTAGTTCTAGGACCTATGGTTGTAATTGAACATTGATTTTCATAGTGGATAGTTAGGTGGTCCGGTGGACCGGTGGTTTTTCTCTTAGGTCATTGGAGTGGCCTAGGTTGTTTCCACCTAAAAATATCGTATGTTATTTTTTATTCCGCATTTTATCTTTACACGCGATTGCATGTCTGGCCGTTGTGATTAGGTTACATAATTAATATTTGTTAAATTTGAAAATAACCTATTCACCCCCCTCTAGGTATATTTGATCCGTAACTAAAACTTTCAAATACAAATAAGTCATGCATAAAATGAAACCACCCTCTAGATTTTAATTTTAAGCTTTTATTACTAAAAAATCTACTACAAATTCAATAGCTTGAACAAATTTACACTCAAATGAGAGATATATAGAATCTTTATTTAATGATAACCAAGTATTAACAAGTACATGCTACCTTTTATTATTTTCATAGGGTCTCTTCTGAGTTCAAATCCTAAATCTACCACTAACTATACATGCATCATAGAGTACTATCTAAGCCCTTGAGGAGACAAAACAATCTACTCTTAAAGAATTTCACTCACATTTACTCATCCTGATAAGCCCAAGAGGTCATGGGTTTCATATAAGGTAATGAGCTCCCATTCTAAAATATTAACACATTGGGTGGAGTTAATTAATGCACTTATAAATCAATGCTCATTGGTATTTTACCAATTTGGGATTTGTTTGCTCTTACTTTTCAACATTTTACCTCAAACAAGAGCACTTGGTTTCCCCAAGTCCACACTCCAACTCAAGGCAATTGAATAGGTATTTAATTGTTAGACCCCCTTGAACTTGAACCTTAACCCACTTTATTTAAGGGTCGTTTACAAGATCATCCAAATTCAACAATTTTATTTCAAAAATGGACCACCATCAACATGGGGTTAGAGAATGTCATTTCAAGTCCACAAAATCCACATTTCACCAATTGGCTCAGGATAGCAACCGTAGGTTTTGATATCGTTTGATAGACCCAAGAGCTCCCATGGGTTTCAATAGTCAATGAGCTCTTATCCCAAAAAGTGAACGCATAGGTTGGGATTGACTCTTATACTTATAAACCTATGCTCTATTGATATTTTATCAATTTGAAACTTATTTACTCTTACTTTTCAACACACCTTATTATAGAGAACAACAAGAAGAAAAATATACATTTCTCACAAAATTCTATCTCAAAGACAAAAAAATCTGTCATTTATTGCTCAATATTCTAGGTCTTGTGGTTGTCTTTATGGGTGTGGAAGTTGAAACTTTAGGCCAAAATCTGGAGAAAATCGTATAAAAATTGACAATATAGTTGTGACTTCGCTCGAGCTAATCCTCTTCTCGCTCGAGCCATTTCTATTCGCTAGTGTGAATCCACTTCCAAAGCCAAAAACCCAACACTCTAGTACATGACGTCAATTGATTCTTGATCAATATGCATACCTCGTGTTGGGTAGAAATTAAACAAGGTACTTATGGTACCATTTTATTAGTCCAGATTAGCAATTAAAAATTCAAATGATACAGTTAGTATACAATCAAGTAAATATTTATTAAATGTTTTGTATTAATGGCTTAAGATATTTAGATTATTATTAAATAATTTAAATATTAATTAATATGAGTTATTTATTAAAATGTCGTCTAACCAAATCATATAAATAGGGCCTCAAATCTAAAAAGGTAAGGGTAAGCTCATCCTAAAACTCTCTAAATTTTCTCTGATCTTAATCATTTCTTCTAGAAAATTGACTTCGGAGTGGATACAACACCTCACAGTGTAGTACCTTTTGACTTAGTTTGCTAATGATATGCAAGATCGACGTGCCAAGGAACCCAACTAAATCAAAATTGGCTTCAACATCTTGCAAAAAAATTTGGTGTTCAACTGATTAAGCTAGTGAAAACTGAAACACATTCATTGTGTTCATCGTATTCTTCATCCAATTTCCTCCTAAAAATCACGCTCGATCCATTAGTAGTTTAGATGAGATATCAATCAAGTTCATAGAACTCTCCTCCTTCCCCACGGAATGAGAACCATACAAAGGTCTAGGTGAGCAATCCACTGCCACCCAAGAAGACCAAGAATAATAAGAAGCCAACCTTAGAAAAAAGGTTGAGCATACTAGAAAGCATGATGAAGAGATTCATGTAGTTCCAAACATACTGTTAAGGGAAACCTCGTGCCTCAATTGTACCTTCACTTCCACTAGACTTCTCAAGGCTTGACGCCCAAGAAGATCATCACTAAATGCCTATGTCAACTATGGGTGAGCAATAAAACGAAACTGCCTATTTTTTATCAATCTTAATCTGATCTGATCTGAAGCAGATTTGAAGATATCCAATCTAAATTCAATCCGATGATGTACTCAATTCAACCCATTCTGAATCCAAGCATATTAGATTTTTAGGATCGGATAAGATCATATTGAAATTATAACTTATTTTTAAATTATTATTTTATATAAAATACAATATACATTAACATTTAAATTTTAAATTAGTGCATCATCAAGTAAATTTATTTATTTATAGTTACAAATAAGATAATTAAAATAATAAGAAGGGTGCTCTTGAATATTGCTAAATTATTATAGATGATTTAATATTTATATTTATTTTAAGTTTAAATAGTAATTTAATGTAATCGTGGTACAAATAATATTTAAATATAACATATTAAAAATAAAATATGTATTTATTTATAATTTTAATAGTATTTCGATCCAGATAAGATTGTAGTGGATTATAAATTTTGTTAATTTGAATATAAATAGATTGTATACTTTTTAATTTGAATTCGATTCGACTATAAAACATGCCAATCCAATCTAATATGTATTTGACAGACCAGATCATATTTCTTAATTTAGGTAGATTGATTTGATTATTTGCTCACCCTTAACCTCAGCCACATCTCTAGAGGTCCAATCCACACCAGGATGGGTCCTCGTGTCCAAGATTCTGAAGATTGGGACACCTTCAACATTAGGTCCTGGGACTTGAAAAACCACCTCGTGTCCAATCCACGCCGGCCATTAGCTCTGCATGCTATCAACGACCAAGTCAGTGACAACCAACTCAGCTCAGAGCGCCAATGCATTAGGTCCTAGGACTTGAAAAACCACCTCAAGTCCAAGCATTGTGCACTCTTTAGCCAAGAGAGCTACACCGATGAAGCTATTTACTCTACCCATGCTAAACCTCAGGGCTAGTGGTAGGTGTTTATCCTACTCCAACCCTACCAATTGGGGACTTATAATTCATGCTCTAGAAGATAGAGTAAAATTTGAATGGGGAGAGACATTAGTCGGACTATAAAGAATCAACTCAGGCCCCATTCACCTTAGAAGTGTTATCAATCCCCCTTGGGGGAAGTTCAAATAGCCCAGCATTGAGACTTATGATAGGTCCACTAATCCTTTAGACCACCTTGATCTATTCAAGGACTGGGTGAATCTCTTTGCTCACATTAACATTATTAATTGTAGGCCATTTCCCATGACATTGTTAGAAAAGACCAAAGGCTGGTATAGAACTTTGATGCTAGGAACTATTAGAAACTTTGTAGAGTTTGCAAATCAGTTCCTCAATCACTTCTTAGCCAAGAAGAGGCTACCCAAGACTTCAACTCACTTGATGGAAGTGATTTTAAAAGAGAATGAGTCATTGAAGGATTTCTTCGAGCTCTTCACTAATGAGATGATCCAGATTGAAGATTTCCTCGACTAACTCACTGTCAATGCCTTTCTTTAGGGGCTACAAATGGGTCCATTATGGAACCAGTTGGTAGTAAAACTCCCTGGCCAACATCACCAGGATGGTGGCAGCAACAATCATTATTAAGGATATGGCTAGCCAATATAGAAATGGAAATAAAAATCTCCCTCATAATCGAAAGCATGAAGAAGAGCCAAGAGCTCAAAGGGCAATAAAATGAAAACTAGGGGTTAAACATGAAATGGGTCCAAAGAAGTCTGGTCACCATCTATCTGGGCCTGAATTCAAGAAATTTATTCTCTTCAACACAACTTAGGAATAGGTACTGATGCAGGTCCAAAACTCAGGACTCCTCAAGCCCCCCAAGAAGATTAAGAAGACCCAAAAAACCAAAATTAGGACTTATTTGTAGGTTCCACCTAGACTTTGGACACAACACCAAATATTGTAGAGAACTCAAGAAGGAGATTGAGTACTAGATACGAAAAGGCTTCCTCAAGAATTATGTCCTAACCAAGGGAGACTCATACTCCACCTTTCTAGGATCCGAACAGAGGATGGCAAACCCTCAGCTCTAAATGAGGTTTGTACGATTCTAGGAGGACCAACCGGTGGGGAATCGAACAATGCTATGAAGATGCATTCTAAGGGGCTCCCAGCAAGCCAAGAAGTCTTTGGCATCATTCAGACCCATGGGAAGAAGAAGGAATTCAAATTGGCAAGAGAAGACTTGATCTTCACAAAGAAGGAAGCTAGATGACTAATGCGTCTATAGATTGTTGGTAGACACAGGCAACTCAGTGGACATCCTTTTCTAGGATGTGTAGAAGCAAAGAAAGCTATAATATCCTCTCCATCATGTCAACACTCCACTGTACAGCTTCTCAGGAAAGCCCCTTACCCAAGAAAGCAGTGTTAAGTGATAAGTGATAAGTGCTTGAAAAATACTAATATTCTGTGATTTATTGCGTTAATTGTAACAAATAAATTCAAATACAATGTTTTTATTTAATCATTTGTTTAAATCTATCAATTCAAAATCACAAGTATGTTTTGATATATTTTAGATGTTTTTAACTTCAAAAGAGTCAAATAATACAAACATGCAAAGATGAAACACTTGAAGCACGCAAATAACAATCTAGGAGAAAAAAGGACCAAGGCATCTACGTCTTCCATCATAAACCAACCATTTTATAAGGGTTACATACGAAGCCACACAAAACAGAGCATGCCGCGACGGAGGAAAATGTATGCCACAGCACCCTACTCTAGGGTTTTGGTACTGGACATGAAATTGTACTTGTGCCGCAGCGGACATCTCTCAGTTTTTACTATTGGGGATTTTTTAGGCTTGTGTCGCAATGAAAAAAAAAATGTGTGCCGTGGCACACGTACAATTATTGAAAGTTCAAGTTTTATGTAACATTTATACCTATAAATACCCCATTAGGTTTCCAACTCAAGGATACGATTTTTATTACAAACCTTAAGGGAGTTTTGGAGTTTTTTCACATCCTATGAGGCAAGATAGGCACATCTAAAGAGACAAGAAGTCAATGAATATCAAAGATCAAGCTTTGGGGAAAGAAAACATTATCCAAATCAATTGTGGTATATAGATCTAGGATTCTTGTTATGGTTAGATATTTCTTCTTCTTCTTTCTTCTCTAATATGTATGTTAGATTATATTTGGCTATGAATATGAATCTAAACATGTCTGGCTATGTTTATTATAGGTGTTTAGCGTGTTAACATGTTTATCTATAATTATTATGGTGAATATTTTAATTGCATAAAATAAATAAAGTTTATCTTTTGATTAAGAGTGTGTTTAAATATATATTTGTGAATTTTTATGGACCAATTTGATATTCATAAATGGATTACAAAATCGGAAATTTAGTTTTAGAAACAACACATTGACTATATTTTGAAAAACTTAATCAAAGATTCAAATTAATGATCTAATCATTAATTTATTTGATTCACATATTTTTCCTTGTGCATAATTTGATTACTAGTTAATATATCCGATTTGTAGGATATTGGTTAGTTGATCACCAAAGAAAGTTACCCGATCTTTTGGCAAATAAAACGATAGCTGGTAATCTTTATTTATAAGTTCGTTCATGTTAATTCACCTTAATATTTCGATGAAGCATGTTCAACTAAGCTAAATGTTCATATATCCTCCGTTGTTTGTTATCATCCTTTCTAAGTTAGTTTTAAATTAAAATATTGTTTTCTTTGTTTATTTTCCATCATCATTGTTCGTTCTCATTCTTGCTCTTTGGGATCTGATTTACAACTTTTCTTTTAGTTGTTAGGATTTTTAATTAGTTAGATTATTTTAGACCACTGCCATTCCTTAAGAGATTGACCTTGGAGATTTACTTATCGCTTGCTATAAGTGATTCGTATGCTTGCGATTAATAAAATTTACACATCATTGAGCTCATAGTTACTATTGGGGAAGGTCGCACCTCTAAAACCTTGATGGTCAATTTCTTAGTAGTAGATTGTCCCTCAACATATAATGACATCCTGGGATGACCATTCTTACATGCAAGGAACGTGTCCTCAACCTACCACCTGGCCCTAAAGTTTCCAACGAAAATGGGAGTAGCTATGGTCTTGGGAGAACATAAAGTAGATCGGGAGTGCTACAATATAGGGATCTGCAAAGGTGACAATATGGGGATCTACAAAGGTGACAAGATGTATCATCTGGACACATGGCCTTAGGAGTTTGCTTTAGCTATTCTTTTTTGTAATTTACTTTTCCATATAGTGTTCATTGAGGTCCTACCGGCCATGTCAACTCCAACATCAAAAATAAAGAAAAAGAATTAGAGAAGAGAATAAAGAACAATTTAGCCAACTTGGCACTCATATTACTTGTACTTTGTTTCAAGTAAACTATCACCACACCATAGTTCACTAGCCAGAGCTCCTAACTTCTACCTCAGACCGCTAGAGCAATAAGCTCAATACCATAGTCACCAGTAGACTTAGCCGATCTTAGTTTTGTTCCTTCATTACTGCATCTTAGGAGCGGGCACTCACCCTCCCTCAGAATTAGTAGCTAGGCTTGGCCTCAGCTAGAATCCAAGCGCTGTAACTTGTGATGAGTTTCAGTAACTCATTCAACCAACTCCAACTTTACGCTATTGTGTGATACTACCCCACAAGACCAATTCTTGGCCTTTCACGAGACCTGATGGCCACGATCATCCATAGTCAAGAATCAGGAAGCTTCACTACCTCGAGTTTGGATTCAGACTTGGGACAAACTTGTGAAGTGTACGATGCCTTGCCTCCTTCACAACCAAGGAAACCCAAGGCTCAAGACTTGGAACCAGTAGTGACTGCAATCGTTCTTATCTTGTATATATTAGGAAGGCCACTCCTTCCTTAGAATCATATACCACATTTACACATGCATTAGGAAGGAAGGAATCACAACATTCCACCAGGCCAATGCATGTCATAAGGCTCCATAGGCATCTAGTCATACTTGAAACAGTAGGACCACCTACCCAAAACCAAGTGATGATTAAGTCTTACCCAAGAGTTGGGGATTATTGCCCCATGCGACCATCGTCTTAATGGAACTAGTGTTGTGTGATATTCATCCTTGGCACCCTTGACCCAAAATCCAAACGATGGCCAACTAATGTCTCAATGGATCAGACCTTGTGAGGAAACGATGTGAGGCATTCACCCATTAGTACCTGTAGGGGCTTCTTCTAGGATCAAGGCATTAGTGGGATCTAGGTAGTTGTTCATTGGATGGCTACTTCAAAATATCTTCCTAAGCGTGGATCATGAGAGTAGCACACTCCATAAAGCCAAATCTTAGCCACCCAGTGCGTAGCGCTAAACCATGTATTTAGTCAAGAATGTATCATAACCTTCACTGGATCAATGCGTGACATTCCCCAAGAAAAGGACTTGAAGCCCCAAAAGCCCCTTGTCCACTTTGGACAATAGAACAACCTACCCCGGACTAAGTATCGATAACTCTTACCCAAGAACTAGGCACCCCAGCCCACTTGGCCATTGTCTTAATGGAACAAGTGTTGTGCATGGCCAATGCGAGCTCACACCTCCTTAGGCATCCGCAACACCCATTATCCAAGAATCAGACAATGGTCCACTAATGTCTTAATGGGATAAGTCTAGCAAGGAAATGACACACAAGCTGGTACCTATGAAAACTTCCCTAGGATCTCAACATTAGTCCGTGTTTGGGTAGTTACTCAAGTATTTTACTCCAGAACTCCTTTGTCACCTAGGCAATAAGAGTGGCACTCAAAACCACTAGAATTGGGGGCTTGCATATTGCTTCCTCAAGAAAGGAAAATGATCACTCCTAGAGAACTTGGACTTCAGAGATCAATTATTACTTGTTGTACTCAAGAAGCCTGCCAAGCAAAGGGGTTAGGAGGACTAGATCATTAGACATATCATCTGACAAATTTTCAAAATTTTACTAAGCCTCTTGAGGAAACATCAAATCTCGGGAACATGGAAAGACTAGAGAATTCAAGGACTTGGGAAATTAAGGACTTTGGACTCAGGATGGTTTCACACAAAAAATGAAATCAGGATTTAGATCTTTAGCAACAAAGCAAGGCATTGATGAGTGCTTGAAAAGCACTAATATTTCCTAATTAATGTGCTAGCTTGTATCAAATGGATTTAATTATAACTCTTTTATCTTATTATTTTCATAAATATATCATTTCAAAATTACGAGTATGTTTTTATGTATTTAAGGTGTTTTTAGCTTCAAAAGACATAAATAATGTGAACAAACAAAGATAGAACACTTTAAGCACTCAAATAGCAACCTAAAAAAAAAAAAGGACTAAATCATGTAAGCCTTGTAAAAAAAAAACCAACCAGTATATAAGGGTTACATATGTAGATAAGATTGTGCCAAGACAGAGGTTTTGGTGTGCTGTGGCGATTTGTCTCAAATTTTTGTATGGGACAATTTTGAGGCTTATGCTATTGCAGATAAAAATTTATGCCGCAGTGCGTGTATTTTTGGGGACTCCTAATTATGTACAACCCTTACATCTATAAAAATCAATTATGTTTCCAACATTACATACACGAAAATACACAATTTTTAACTGACTTTCATACAAAAAATTTAGGATTTTTGGAGCTTTTTCACATCCATTGAGGCCAAGGAAACCAATCTCAAGGACTTAAGACATAATAGAAAGTAGAGCTATAAGTTTCTAGTGAAAAAAACATCATCCAATCCAATTTGTGGGTATTTAGACCTCTTAGGTTCTTGCTAGAATTAAATTGTTCTTATTCTTCTTCTCTCCTTATGATACATGTTAAGATCATATTTATCTATGAATTTTAATATAAGCATGAGTGACTAATTTTATCATGAATATATACCTTTTGTTGCCATGTTTTCTTCGATATATTTTGGTAAATGATTTAATTACAAGATTAAATAAAGATTATTTTTAATTAAGAGTGTGTTTAAATACATAATTCTTAAATTTTTATAGACCAATTTGATGTTCATAAATAGATTAAAAAATATGAAAATTTAGTTTTAGGAACATCACCTTGACAATATTTTGATAAACTTGATCTAGAACTCAAATTAATGACCTATACATGGCATTGGTTTGTTTGTCATAATTTTCCTTGTGCACAATTTGATTGCTTGTTGATATACCTAATCTTTAGGATATTGGTTAGTTAATCATAAAATAGAATTACCCGATTCATAGAAATTTTTGAAAAAAAAAAAAAAGTTGACAATCTTGATTTAAATGATCATTCATGGTTAATTCACCATTATATTTCGATGCAAGCATGGTCAATTAAGCTAAACGTTTATAAATTTCCATTAATTATGAAAAAACCTATTTAAGTTAGTTTAAATTTGGAATATAATTTTGTGACTTGTTTGTTTGTCATATTTGTTCTTGTTCTTGCCTTCAATTTAATTTACAATTCTAATTTGTTAGTGTTTCAATAGTTTTAAGATTCTAATAGTTAGTATTTTAGTAGTTTTAGGATTCTAATTGGTAAGTATTTTAGTAGTTTTACGATTCTAACTAATTAGTATTTTAATAGTTCTAGAATTCTAGATAAGTTTGAAAAGGTTATTTAGAATCACTATAATTCCTTGAGAGAAGTTTGCTTATCACTTGTTATAAATGATTCGTATATTTGCAAGTATTATAATTTGCACATCAAGCCCTCATGAAAAAAAAGGCCTAAAAAAAAACTTGGAATCGAGAAAGAAGTTGGAGTTTGGAAAAGTTTCATTGGATAATGTCGCACGGGGCCAACCAAAAACCGTCACCACGGTCGCAGTAGATACAATTTGACTGAACTGACTGGACAACAATGACATGTAGGAGCCAGGTACCACTGGCCTTACTGATCAGACTAGGCCACTAACCAAAGCCACCAGCAAGCTGACCAACCAACCACCTGGCCAACCCCTTGAAGGTCATGTTGTGGCCTGCCCTAGATTTTATGTCGGTCACGTTCGATCCCGTGTCTGTCATTGTATGCCTCTTTTGTGCCCTCCAAAACTTTTTTGGATCTATGTTGGGGGCTAGCACTATGCTCCTATTAAGTGGCTGGGGCAGACTCACTTCGATCATTTCATCCTAACTTTCGAAGAATTTCTTAAAGGCGCAAGGAAATTCTTAAAAATCTTGAGGTTACTATGTGGTGGTTTGCTCTCTAGGGTTAACTACATTATTACGGTACTCCTATAGCTCAGCTTTCAAAAGTACCACGAAGTACATCCTTATAGTCCAGCTTCCAAAGGTCACTAAGCTCATACCTCGTCCAGGTTTTGACAACGGAGCTAAGTGTATTTCCTAAGGTCCAAATTTAATAGAGTCCAAATGATGATCTCCCAAAGACACTAAGTCCTAAAAATAGTTTCCTAAGAACACCAAAGTCAAAAATACGGTCTCCTGAGTTCACCTGGGTCTAACAAAATGATAAAGTACCAAGGGCAAGTTCCCATTCCAAGTTCCAAAGCAAACGAAAAGAAATACATGGTCATTCGCGAGGGACAAATTGTGTTCAAAATTAAGAAGCAAGAAAATAAAAAAATTGCCAAGTCAGATGTGGAATGCAAAAAAAAATGTCAACATTGATCTTTTATTCATGTCATACTACCAAGAGCAACTAAAAGCTAAAGGCCAAATGACTACACTCGCCAAGTACTACTACAAAGTAAACAACAAAAGGAAAGAACTACCTAGGCCTAATGTCAAGTCTAATGTCGATGATCGATATCCTTAGACAAAACCACAAAGATAGGTGTCGCTTACACTATCCTCTGGGTCCCAGCTGAGCCTTAGTACTATGTCACATCCTGTGCTCTAATAAGATCCTAGACCTCCTCCTCAGTTGAAGACTCGCTCCACTCAAAGTCAAACTAGCCATTATACTCCCTGTACTCAGCTGCAACCATACTGTAGTCTAACACCTTGCGGCAGGGTAGACAATCCAGAACCTCCTTTTTGCATACTCAAAACCTTGAGCCCATACAACTCCAATATCTACCATGAAGTCTTGAGAATTCAAGTACTCATTTATAGTTGGCTGACCTGCAACCTCTAGTTCTCAACTCTATGACTTCCCATATCAAAGTTCTTCTAGGTTAATTATTTTTGAAGCTTAGTCTTATTAACTTAAAAGCAGTAAGAAGCTAACGTATGCCTCGCTGGGATCAAGACTTCTTCTCTAGAGTCTTTCCATGCTCTTGCTTCTTCTCTAGGGCATTGGTCAGTAAGGCCTGAGCTTGATCTCTCTCGAGCTTGGCCTCCTTAAGCTCACTTGCCAAAGGGTTCAGATGGGTCTGATCCATCAAATTACAATCTTCTATAGTAGCTCTGAGTCTTGTACACTTTTTAGCCCAGCTGAGAATGTCTTTGCCAACCACCCATTGGGAATCTAGAGCCATTACAGAGAGCGGGTCACATGGAGAAGAAACCTAAGTTGAGTTGGGTGCTTCAACTCTTGCGATCCCCTCGACCTAGGAGGTGGATGCTTGGCGACCTCTTCTTCCCAAGAATGTGCCCAACTTTCATCATGTTCTGGTTCCCTAGGTTCTTAGTGATGAACTGAAATGAACTGGTAGAAGAGCCCTTCTAGGAAGCTATGTGATAAGATCTAATGAATGAAAAGCAAAAAGACAAGAAGTACGTAAAGTCAACTCTTAATGAGTCCAAACTATAGAATTACCCAAAACACTTACATGGGGAAGGATCACCGCAAAAAGTCATGGGAAGGGATGATGAAAGTTGGAGACCCAAGTGAATGATCTTCTCAAGTAGGACCAACCTCAAACTGCAACGCCTCGTACTAAGGCAAGCAAGGTCTCAATGAATTCCTTCCTTCTGTTAATAAATTTTACCTTCTTCTAATGCACTACATAATAAGGATTGAAAAAAAAGTTAGCATAAGACAAAAAAACATGAAGTATTTTCCAAAGGACGAGCTATGCATATAAGCTTCTCACCACTAGGAACAAATTGTGTGGGTGTGGGGACCAGGTCAAGACAAGCCAAATCATAAGCCCTAACTGCAATGAACCAAAACTTTCTCCTGCCTTTTTTGGAGTTGGGAAATTTGAGGATCAACATGCAACTAGTGAAGGGTCTAAGGCCAAACCATGCCCCACACATAGCCTGTGGATAGTAGAGGGATCTGAACTCTACAAGGCTCATCTCTTTACCTTCCTCTTTCCATAAGACATAGCAAGACATCAAAATCTTCTAAGCATTGGGAGGGAACTACCCAGAAGATGCCCCTATCCTACAGAGAAATTGTCATACCAATAGCAAGAATAGGGAATCAAAGATCAGCTAAAAGATGATTATCAAAAATCGTGAACCCTCTAAGAGGGAGTCTACTAGGCACAATTCAATTGCTAGGAAGAATGATCCCAACGAAGTTGGAAATGTAAAAAAAAAAGCCTCCTTTAACTTGTCCACATAAAAATAGGTAGTGAAGGAGTCAACCTCATAGCCAAAGTCGGACATGGGTCAACACTTGAATCTCCCTCACAAACATCTCCTCCAGAAATAGAATCAAAAGCCTAAATGAAAGCAACATAGTTGGAAGAGGAAGAAAAATTGAATGGGGGACAAATTTTGGTGCCAGAATCAACAGAACCATTTGGAAGGGAATCCCTGATTGGAACCTCTACTGTCCTCCCAATCAACTTGAAAGCCAAGCAGCTAGTCGATTCGTTGGCTGGTTTGTTGGCCCCTTCCCACCAATTGGATAGTAGACGAACCTAAAATCTGCAAGACTCATCTCTCTACCTTCCTCCTTCCATAGAATATAACAAGACAAAAGGATCTTCCAAGCATTGGAAGGGAACTGTTTAGGAGTGATTCCTATCCTATAGAGGAATCACCGTATCAACGGTAGGAATGGGAGTCAAAGATTGGTAAACATGTGATCTGTAAAAATAGTGATCCCTCCAAGAAGGGGTGTTCTAGGTAGAATCCCATTGCTAGGAAGGATAATCTCGATGGAATTGGGGATCTCAAAACAATCCCTCAACTTGTCCATAGAAAATTGGGTAGTGAAAGGCACCAGAGAGTCAACTTCATAACCAGTGTCGAAAATTGGGTCAGCACTTGGATCTCCCTTAGAAACATCTCCACCATAAATGGAATTGAGAGCCTCAATAGAAGCAACATGATTAGAGCAAGGAGAAAAATCAAACAAAGGACCAAATCAGTTTAGGAGTCATCAAAACCGTTAAGAAGAAGGTCACAAGTTGGACCCTCTGTAGTCTGCCCAACCAACTAGACGACCATTAGACCTTTGATTAGGCAGCTAGTCAGCCTCCTTTAATCGGTGCTTCGTGCCCGTGTCCCAAGGTACCTTGTCTAGTCCCATCTTGATCAGCCTATGGGACCTTCCAGTTCTGACCTTCCTATTGTGTCCTGCTCCTGTCTGGGTTCCCATTCTCGCTACCAATGTTTTCAACAAACCTGTCTGCCATGTCTAATATGCCTCTATGCTGGGTCTTTTGAATGTGAGTGTGTTCTCTCTTTCCAATCTTAGGTTTCCAAGGTGCTAAGTCAAAGATACTCCCGAGGAAAAGTTATCTCCTGGCCCACGAAAAAAAGTCACAAACTCTTCAAAAACTTTCCTTTTTTTGAACAAAATCCTTCAAAAACTTTCCTAGCCTACAAAAGTTGAATCCAAGCAAAGGAAAAGTAAAAGAAAATACTAAGGGTCTATATGTTCTACCAAGTTCTTAGGTTGATGCAAACTGAAGGAAAAAGGTAAAAAAGTGAGTTTTGATCCCCTAAAGCACTGGCCTTTGGATTCATAAATAAATTGGTTAAGAGTGACCAAGTCTTATAGACTGGCAGGTCTAATCGCAACCACCCATCAGACAGGGATCCAAGGAATCATATAAGGAAAATTTTTGGAGAATCACGCTCTGAATATATCTCTTTTTGGAAGTGAAACCCGCGAGTCCGCGATTGATTTTTTTCTCAAACTTTGATCTGTCATAACTTTGCAATTGGGACTTGGATTGAGGCCTGAAAACTAGCATTGGAAAGCTTATGATCATAAGAACATTTTGGCATAAAAATACTAGGGATACCAGCTTTCCATCTCAGTCAAGACATCTTAAAGCTAACTATTGCTAAGCTATCATATCCTAGGAGAAAATCTAGACCACCTATCTTACCAAAGTGGGTAAGGAGACCTAGAGAGCTTGTTTTTGATAAAAATTAAGCCAAGTATGCCTGGAACCATTTGATTTGTCAACGTTAGTAATTAAAAAATCAAAAGGTACAATTAGCGCACTATCAGGTAAATTTTTATTAAATGATTGGTATTAATTGCTTAAGATATTTATATTATTATTAAATAATATAAATATTAATTAATATGGGTTATTTACTAAAATTTCATCCAACTAAACCCTATAAATTAGACCTCATAATTTGAAAAGGTACGGGTAAGTTCATTCTAATACTCTCTAAATTTCCTCTAATCTTAATCATTTCTCTCAAAAAACTAACTTAAGCATTAGAATGGGTACGACACCCCATCTTTTGACCTAATTTGCTAATAACGTGCATAATCGATATGCCAAAGTATGCAACTTAATAGAAGTCGGCTTCAACACCTCGATCGAGCCAATCATATCATGCTTAATTGAAATTGTTCGAATTTGTTATTCGAGATTTGGAAACTACTTATAGTCATGACACTCAATGAACGTTTCTTGATGTTGCTCGAGTTAGGCCATCTCACTCGAGTGGTTGATCATTTCGATCTCGAATGGTAGCATATGGTAAAATATTAAAAGAAAGAAAAGTTGGTATATCTTATTTAACAAACTTTTGAGAAAAATAACTACCAATGTAATCACACAATTGTCATGAGATAAAATTTCACAATTACTTAGTGCTAAATAAATGGTTCCAATCATGATCAATTAAATGTTGAATATTTATCATATTTAAGAAGTATACGTTGAGACTATGCTTGTGCAAAATGTTACATAAATAATTCAACCATTCTAAAAGCATTAAACCAACTCATTTTTTAGGTTTTGTTTGGATATTGAGTTGATTTTGTTCCTAGTGTAGAAGAAAAAACATTTGGATTAATTCGAGTCTTATTGATTTTTTAATAAATAAGAACCAAAACTAACTCGTGCTCTTGTACATTTTTATTTTATTTTATTTTTTACTTTTTTACTTTTTTAATGTTTTATTGTTAATGTACTACGTATTTAACAAAAAAAAAAAAATTACATATATATACAACATATTTTATTTTTACTATTCAAAGAAAAACCTTATATATATAAGATAGGCCAGGGGTAATGCACCTCCTATTGTGCAAAATTGACCACATCTCTTTTATTTAAAAAAAAATCCATTTAAAAATAAAGGGTTTGAATGTCAGGTGTTGAAGGTATGCAATATCTTATCGATGATACATGTTTCACATAAGATTCTCTTAATTTTCTCTATAATTTCACTCAACAAACATCTAACTCTACTGTATAATTTAAAAAATTATTTATGTTGTTGAGTTGTGGATGTCTGGTATTAAGTTTTTTCCCATTTTTGTTGTGGAATATACAAAATATTTATCTAATTATATGACTTAGGTAATTAATTGAAAAACCTTATGTTAGCTTCAACTTTTTTTTTATTTTTTAATTATTACTTTTTTGGCACTACTAAATACACTTCTTATTAATAGTTATTTTGATAATTTTATTATATAACTTAATTATTTTGTTAGCTATATTGTGTATTATTTTGATTATTCTTTGTTTTTTTTCTAATACTTAAATAGTTATTCTCCAACAACTTTTCTCCATTTTTCTCTTTATTTTCTTTTTCATCTTTTTCATTTTTAACTTCAACTTTTTTATTTTTTAATTATTATTTTTTTACACAATTAAATGTAATTCTTATTAATAGTTATTTTGATAATTTTATTATGTAACTTTGTTTTGTTAGATATATTGTTTACCGTTTTGATTATTCTCTACCTTTTTTATTTTATTTTTTTTTTTTTCATTACATTAATAAATATTAAAATGCTTTTATAATAAATACACTTCTTATGAATTAGTTTCCCTCGTATACGAAAAAATACTAAAGTTTTCCTATTTACTTATCAATTTTAAAAAATTGTGTTTAAAGATATTTTTTTAAAATAAAAAATTACGGAACCATACCAATTATTGTTGGATAATTAATAATACTATATACTTATCCAAAAAAATAGATCATTGTTTCATATTTTTTGAAATTACATCAAATACTTATATATTAAAATAAATGTATTATTTAACAAATTATTTATAAATTATATATTAATTTAAATAATTTTTGTAATAATGCATTTATATTATATGTAATATCCTGTACATAGCATGATACAAAACTAATATTATAAAGATTAAAGATAAAATAGAAACCGACAAGGAGAGGCAGAACAAGATATGACCTCTTTGTCATCAAATAATTGAAAGTGATGCAATTATATGTATCTAATTATGAACTATATCCAGCATAATGCTTCTATAGTCAAGACATGGGATACTACACGTCCATCAAATCAAAATGATTTCTTGGACCTAGATATCTTTCCTATCTACCCATCGATTTAAAATAATTTTTTTTTATCAAAATTTAATACATTTATTTATTTCAAAATTTGAGGTAAATTTGAAATTAAATTTCAAAAATATATATAATGAAAGAATTAAAATGTAAAAATTAAAAAATGAAAATGTGCTAAATTGTAATAAAAAAATTAAGAGATCAAAGTGTGAAAATTAAAAAATAAATATACATTAAATTATTAAAAAATAAATAAATGGATCAAAGTGTAAAGTATGAAAAAATTTAGAAATCATTTATATGCTTTACCAAAAAAACTTCATACAAAATGAGATATTTATTATCAGTGTTAAAGAAAAAAGAAAAAGAAAAAAAAAAAAAAAAAAGAGTTCACGGCAAAATAAGTGGTCAGTTAATTTGCAACTGATACCTTTTAAAGTGAATTTACAAATTTTTAAAAGTCAAATGACTTAAGCTGAGCTTCTAAAAAACAAAGTAAATACAGTGATCCAAATGCAAAGTAAAGTAACTTTAAAGTTCTTCATCCAAAATTTAATACAAGTGCAATTCACAATATTTAATTGATTTATATTAATAATTAATTTTATGATTATTTTATTATTCAATTTTTTAACTTTAAATATAATTAATAATTTATATGTTAATTGATGCAATTTATATTAATTAATTTAATATATTTTTGGATTATTCTCTAATATTAATCAAATTATTCTATCGTATTCAAGCAATTTGTATTAATTGCTTATGATATATCACACGTTTTTTTATATAAAAAAAAATAGTCATCTTAATTTCCCACAAGATTGCAATACCAGCACTCCAATTTGCAGTCAGAAAATCCAACAATAGAGAATAGCTATTCCACCCATATGACTTGTTCATCAATGCACAGTGCACTGCATAAAAGAGGAAGGTCTTAGGTCATCCAAGTTTCTTTAGTTATGAGCTCCAATCATGCACGTTAAGGCCAAAACTACCTAGAATCGTAACTTTGCTGTAACATCCACTTCTTAATTTCGACGTAAAGAATTAAAATTAATATTAATAATTAATAAAATTGAAATAGCTAGCTCTTAGAAGGTACATGTCCTATCTCCTATGAGAATTATGATTACTGATATATGTATTAGATGACTCGTCCTAACTGAAGGACACATGTCCTATTCAGATTCTTGTAATAATTTAAAGTTTGGGAGACACTCTCCCTTCCTCTACAGATAACACATGTCCTTAATGATATGTCTAAGTAACAAAGTAAAACTTAAATTAATAAATATAATACAATGTTTCATTTGAAGCACGCGCGTGTGTCTCAAATTTTGTATTTTTTTTTTTCTTCATTTCCTCACCTTCTAAAAAGAGATTTGGGCATATGATTATTTCATTGCCGTGAAACCTATACGCTCATAACCAACAATCCCAAACTCCAAGTCTAGTTATTTTGGTATGGAAGCCTAAATATTTATTTTATATCTTCTTCTTCCTATGAATATATCTTTAATGTATTTTAATATTTTTGTAAAAAAATAAATCAATCATGAAATTCTAGAGAACCCAAGAGCAACACTTAACCTAATGCAATTTTCCATCTCCAATTAATTAGTTATACGCCATGTATCATGGGTTTTATTAAACAAGTAAGTTTAGCTATTCTCCCTCCCACGCGCTCTTGAGTCTAGAGAGAACAACCACACTTGACCAAGTTTTCAAATCTATTTTGAGAACTCGTAAGCATAGTATGATAGATTATTGGTTGTAGTATATATATAGATGGATTGTGGAATTTTCTTTGATTTGTAGTATATATTTTCTTGTGTTAAGGGCGGTTTTAGGCGTGCAAGTATATTACTAAAGCTTGGATTGTTTCATCAAGGTGCAGCCTAAGTGTTCTTCGTATAGAAAGTTATGAAGTTATGCTCGTTGTAGACCCCCTAGAATACAACTAGAGTAACAACAATGATATAGAATTGTTAGTGAATATTTTAAAAACTAAATTACAAGATTGATACGAGTAATAAGTAACTCTCATTCTTTCTATGATTTTATTTTTTCCTCCTCGGGAATAGAAACTAAAACAAATTGGTTAGCGTTTTCTTGGAAGAGACGTTTGGCAGCTCTTGCCTCTTTTTTGTATACATAGTGACAACAAGCTACATTGTACGCAGTAGTTTATGTACTGTATGGGTTTTGTCTTAACCTTCTTCTTTTTTTCTTCTTTTTCAAATCTATTATCAGCTAGAATGCTCGTGATAGAAAAATAAGATTTTATTTAGTATCAAAAATAGTTTTCGAATCAAGCGCCATGATGTATGGCATGAATTGTTATCTCATCAGTTAGGTAGTCCATATTAACAACAGTCTACATCCAAATACCCAATTCAGACCTCCTCAAACAGACAAACAACATGACGAGAGTATTGCTAGGGACAACTTTTGTCAACTAAAATATATAGAATAAGAAATTTGTGTTTCAAATATCACAAATTTGAGTTGGGGAAAAATAGTTGTTGTAGTTATAATTATACTTTTCCCCGTGGGAAAGTTAGTTACTTATAGAAGATAAATGCTTCCATTCTCTAAGTTTGGTATAATTAATTAAAGGAACAACAATAAAAAAGCATCCCCAAAACTTAAAATAACAAATATAGCATTCTATTCTCAAATTATATATTTAAACAATTGAAAAATAATTTTTACATTATTTTCTTATTAACATATATTCAATTGAACGTCATTCAAATTAAAATGTGACAATTTATGTCCGTTTAATAATTAGTGTTCAATATTACACGTTCAACATTAAACGTTCAATATTAAAGTTCAATGTTATTGAGTATTAGTTTTGTCATTATAAATTTTAGGTATATTATTTTTTGTAATTTCTCTTAATTTAATTGCAAATTTGGCTAGAATGCTCTCTCGATCCCCCCATATATGCAAATCCTCGACTGTTTGGCGTTGAGCTTGATCTTGTTAACCATTGGAAAATAGTTTTAGTACAACAGTAATACGTATGAGAGACACACATGGTTGAAGCTAGTTAGTAGGTAAAGCTTAAAAATATAGGTAAGTTTTGGTTTATCTTTTCAAATAGTAAGTTATCTAATTAGTTGTATTTTTTAATCATTTTAATAGAAAAAATATTTTATAATAAAAAATATATGTTTATTTACGTTAGGAGTAAAATAAATAATTATTATTATTTATTTTTTTTAAGAAGTTAAAAAGTTATATTATATAATTAAAAAAATAAGTTCTTTAACTATTGTATCTTGTGAAATTCTTGTTAATCGTTGTATGTTGGAAATAGTTTTTCTTGCCTTCTCAGGCACCAACAGCAAAAAGACTAGTGTCCTTAGAGTGTCATTGATATGGTCAATCAAAAAGCCCCTTTACCTTCAAAATGGAAGAAAAACGATAATTTGATAATTGGTACGATACAAATTTATTATTTTAAATAAAAAAAGATAAATTATATCGTTTGATTACTAAGTGAAAATTTAATAATTTTATTTTCTTGGATATTTTATTCTCTTGATATTTTTAAAAAAAAAAATTTAATTTTTCTAAGATAACATTTAAAAAGTCTTTAAATTCTTTTAAAAAAATTTCTTTTATTCTTGTATTTTTTAAATATTTTAATTTTTCTTTTAAAGTGTCTATTTGTTCTTGAGATAATATTATATTGTTCATTTTTGTTTCTATACATACTAAAAGCATTTTTTTTAAATTTTTCTTAAATTCTTTATTATTTTCAGTATTTCTAACTAAATTAAATAATTACTTTAAATTAGAGATTTGTGATTGTATAAGCATTCTTTATTTTTAATAAATCTTTTATTTATGATGTAACAAAGTTAATTCTTTGTTTCAATTGAAAAATACTTTATAAATTATTATATGTATTATTTCTTTGGGTAATCTTTTTGTTATTTCCTTAATTAATAATATTAATTCTATTATTTTTTTTCTTTATAATATTTTAAATAATTTATTTTTCTCTTTAAATTAAGTTTGTTATACCTTATTTTAAACATTTTGTTTAAAACTTTCTTATCAAATATATTAAAGTTTATAACGCTAAATTTTCTAGCTAAATTTATTTTTAAGCTTCAGTTAGCTTATATTCTGATATGTTCCTTAAATAAATAAATCTAAAAATTAGGTTATCAAACTCTTCCTCATTTACTTTAACAAATTTCTGTATAAAATAATTTCTTAAAATTTTTCCTATAGAATGGTCTATTAGATATAGTATACTGGAAATATAATCTGTATAACAATAGAGTGTCAAATCTTTTAAAAAAATTTAAACAAGGTTCATAGCATTCATTGTCAAAATATTATTCTAAGAGTTCCATATATTTTCTCTCAAAATCTTCTATTTTAGTCATAATTTTCTATTGCTTTTATTTGATTTTCAAGCTCAAGATTATCAAGTTCTTGGTCTATCCAACGATTTAGTTCTTGAATTTTATTATTTTCTTCTATGTTCATTTTCACTAATTCAAGGTTTGCTTCAAGATCTAAATATTCTTTATTTTGATTTTTTACTAAATTTTTTTTCTTGTTTAGAAAAATAGTCGATTAATTCTTATAAATTTTTAATTACTTTTGATCTTCTTATACTTCTTTTGAAGTTTTCTTTTACAGATGTTTTAAAATAAACAAGAGCTTGTTTAAGATAAATTACATCTTTCAAATTTTCTTAAGTTTCAGAATACTTCCAACTTTACTTCTATAAAGATTTGTCTCAGATTTCCTTTTCATGTTATTGTGTTTGTTTTCCATAATCAATGTATAATTTCAACAATATCAATAAAATTCAACAATATTAATGAAATTCAAGGTATACTAATCTTTGATTGTAAACTAACCTGTTTCTGAATATGGGTCCACTTCGTACTTCCGCTTCCTAGCTATCTCCTTCTTGTTCTAAAGAATTAAGCCTCACTCTAAATCCAAGCTTGTAGACCTCCTGTCCTTGCTGATCTTGTTTGAGATCCGTACTTAACTTCCTATTGTAAGAGTAATAACTTGGTTTGGAGTTTAAGATGGATTTTTATTCAATAAACATAAAGTTTTACAAACTAGAGAACTAGTAACCTTGAAAGGATTTCTAGTACTTACTCATTCTAAATACATAACTAGAGAAATAGAAAATACATAAGTGTTAAGATGATTTCCTATACCCTTAACTGAAGAGAGTTCCCTTTTATAGAACAAGGGTTCTCTGTTTACATTGGTGGGATTATACTATTCACTTAAATTTCCTATGTGGTATCTAAAAATGCCTACATTATTGATGCTACTGGTGCCAACTTTTGAGAGTGGTCCCTACATGAATTATTCTGCTGACACTGAGCTTTGGGATGAGGCTGTGCCTAAGTATGCTTCCTTATCTCTAATGCGATAAATGTATTTATGGTCTTTTGATTATTTTTTGGAATAATAGAAAAACACCTTCTTAGTCTCTTCACTTACTTTAATCTCATTACAATTGAAGTTGCCTTTATATGTGATTACTTTTTCACTATTTTCCTCGGTTATAATCATATTACTTTGAAAAGTAATAATAATTTTATTGGTACTATAATTGACCTTAATCTCAAAAGAGTTATTAATTTTTCTTATTTCATGGTAAATCTGGCTTAACATTAGTCCTCTTTCTATACATAGTTTCTAGGGATTAAATTCTTTTTTTGGTAAAGCTTTTCGTTGAAGAACTTTTCATTTAGTATTTGCTAATCCAAATTTAATAAAATAATAAGAACTTATTGATGTTTCTTGGTTCCAATTTATTATAGAACTGAAATATCTTAAATAAATTAGCTTGTCTGTGGCCCTGATTTTTAAAAAATATATATATATTTCTTAAAATTTTTAGAAAAATAAATTAATTCCTTTAAATCATATCCTGGATATAAATTTTCTATTAATCCAGCATGGAATGCCCTATAAACAAACACTAGATCAGCTCCTTCTAAAATGTTAAATTTACTGCCTGGTGAAAAATCTTTTTCTATGGTATAAAATTTCATATCATCAAGATGTTCTTCAATAATTTTTCTGGCTAGATTGTATAGACTTAACCATTGCTGTTTTGTTAGATTCCTATACCTTTCTCTTTCTTCTTTTGAGGAACTATTTATTTCTTCCTTAAAAATTATTGGTTTTGGAATTTGTTTTAGATTTCTTAATCTATTAGTTCTTTCTGTTGGCTATTGTATTATCTAAGAATAATTTTTTACTATTTTTGTTGGTGATAATAGTTTTGAAACTTTGTAATTATTATAGATTCCTTCTGCTTTTATTTTGTTAGTAAAAGCTCTGTAAATGATTCTACTAAATCTTATTATTGTTCTACTTGCCTCTAGTCAACTGATTTAATTCTTGATTTTGGTCCATTACTACATAAATCATTTTTGAATCTTCCTTTTCAGCTTCATCTACTCAATTAATTTTTTTCTTTTTTCTTTTCTTGATTTTTATTAAACTCTAGATTGTTACTACCAGTTTTCTCATTTTCTATTTTTGGAATTTTAATTCCTTTCTCTTAAATTTCTTACGAAGATTCAATTTCTTTTCTCTTTGAATATTTTAGTTTTTTAGGGTTTTTTTATTTAATCAAAGTACATTTATTGTCTAAAGATTTTTTAAGATGTAATACCTCAAGTTGATCCGTGAGGATCTTGATTTCAGTTTCTCGAATCAGTATTTTCTTTTCTTTGATCTTTATTTTTATATCAAGAGGGTCAATTATTGTCATCAAAAATATAGTTAGAAGTGCTAATTCTCTAGTGAAAGCTTCTACTAAACTATTTTTACTTTTTGGCAAATACTCTACATCAAATTTATAATGGTTGAACCATTGTTGTCATCTAGTAAGTCTTCCTTGTTTATAGTCACTTGTAATATTAGTTCTTAAAAAATGTTCAAAGTTTTTATTATCTAACAATGAATTTTGAACTTATAACATATATTCCAAATTTCTTAATAGCTTTTTTAATAGCTAAATATTCTTTTTTATTACTATGATAATTTAATTTAGGGCCTTGAAAAGATCCTGAAGTAAATCTACAAATATATTTATCTTTGTCATTAACTTTTGCTTTTAATATTGTTCCCTAATATTCATGTGAAGCATATGTTTCTATTAACATTTTATCATCTAGTCCTAGGTTATATAAAGCTGGTAAATTTTTTATTTGTACTTTTACTTTATCTATATATTTAGTGTCTTGGTCAGTCTACTGCCAAACATAATCTTTTTTAAGCTTTGTTTGTAATGGCTTTCTCATTTCTGCTAATTTCTTTATAATGCTTCTGCATATATTAAATATCCTAAAAATCTCTGTAATTGATTTTTATCTCTGATAATACTATTCTAAATTTTTTACATTCTTGTAAAATATTAATAATGTCTAAATAATGCTTTGATAATTTATTACTGAATATTAATATGTCATCTATGTATACACAACAAAGATTGTGATATTTTTTGAAAATATTATTCATGTATCTTTGAAAAATACATGGTGCTTCTTTTAGTCCAAATGGAATAACTGTCTATTGCAATTGTCATTATGTGTTGCTAAATGTTGTTAATTTTTGCGATTTATCATCAACTCTTATTTTTTAAAATTTACTTTTACAATCAAAACTTCAAAAATATTTCTTACCTTCAATGAGTGATAATAATTCTTCTTTCTTTGGAATAAAATAACCATCATCAATAGTTTCTTTATTTAAAGCTTTAAAATTTATTACCATTCTCTTTTTTTCTCTTCTTTTCTGAGCTTCTTTTTCTACTAAGAATGTTAGACTAGAATGTGATGAATTACTGAAAATGATTATTTTTAATTCCAAAAGTTCTTGAATTTATTTTTCAAATTATTCTCGATCTTTTGGAGTATAAATCATTGGTTTAACTCTTATGACCTTTAAAGGATTTTTTAATTTTAGGTTTGCTATTTTATTTGACCTATTAATTGTTGGATCTAATGAATTTTCTGAACATACTATTTTTAATAATTTTCTTATTCCTGATAAGGCTTTATCTTCTTGTATTTTATTTAGAAATGAGTTTTTGTCAACCTCTATGTATAAAAAAATATTTTCTAAATATAGTTTTTATTTTTCTATATCTTCACCACGTTTTTGCTTTTTATGTTGTGACATATAAGTTAGTGATGAAACAGTTAATACTTTTCTAATTTTTGATACATAAATTGTTTCGCCATCTAAGATTGTCAAGCTCATTTTATCTAAATACTGGGTAAATGGTTAATATAAGTTTAAAAAGTTATTTTCTAATAAAATGTCAACTTCAGTTTCTCATTGATATAGTATAGGTATATCAAATATTTCTCCTCCTATTAATATATATGTATCTTTTAAGACTTTATTAAAATTTATTATAGTATTATTTGCTATTCTTACCACTAATTCTTTTGGTAATTGTTTACAAATTTTTTCTAAAAATACATATTTACTAGATACACACATACTTGCACCTATATCAATATATGTAAGTAGGTGCAAGTAAATGATAATTTTTATATCCTTTAAATTCTAAATCCTATTTTTATATATATACTGTTTGAATTTGTTATGCTTAATAGTTCATCCATTAATCAGAATCAAAATTAGATATTTTTGAGTCTGTTATTTCCTCTTCAGTTTCTTCTAATAAATAAATATTGTATGTATCATCTATATCAAATTCCTCTATTAGTTCTAAGTCTATCTTACAAGCTTCTTCTAGGATTTATGCTTCTTGAGAAAATTCATTTTTAAATTTTTTTCTTATGTTGAAGTCTATTAAGACATTTATTTGCATAATGCCCTTTCTCATTACATATACAACATCTAAATTTCTTTTTTCCTGATAGACAATAATTTTTCTTTTCAAATGTATTATATTTTCTTCTTTTAAAATATCTTTGCTTATAAGGTTCTCTATTACATCTTTTATATTTTTAGAAATCTTGTTTCCTAAATTTATATCTTTTGAACTTTCTGAATTTCTTATGTTTTTTATATCTATTATAAGGTCTTATGTTACAACCATATTTTTCTGGCATTCTAAAATCTTTTGAATTACAACAGATTTTATCATTTCCTCTTATTTGTTTAGATTTTTTTTAACATTTTACTATTATCCAACTTTTAATACTTCTTATTCTCCCTCCTAAAGTATCAGATATTGTTTCTCTATTCCTTTTATTCCATTATTCTGTCATAATTTTATGTAATATTTCAGGTAATTTTTGAAAAAATATTTTCTTATAAGTTTATTGCATTGAAAATAGTAGTTTATGATAATACATTTTATATTCACATATAAAAAAATCTATGTAACATATGTTACATATTTTCATGTTTGTTAAATGTCATTTTGCTTCATTTATTTCATTTTTACTAGATTTAATAATATTTCTACATTTATCTTCTCCAATTACTTCTTTATATATCTCATTTACTACAATATTTAAATATTTTCTTCTTAAATATTGTTATTTTGTTAAATTTATAAACTAAATTTTTACATTTTATGTCATTTTATGAGCTACTACCACTCTACAAGTTGAGGGGTTTGATTGCGTGGTTATAGAAGTTTGTATAATTACACTCATTTTACTAGACCATTCATCTAAAATTTTCTTTCTATCTCTTATGCAATCTAATTCTAGAATATCGATTTTATAATTTTCATATGGTCTAAATTCTGGTATAATATTACTTCTAGTATCCCAATATAATTTTTCTTCCATTTTAAGTTATTGTATTCTTCTATGAATTGGTTCAGGTTTTCTTAGTCTTTGTTTATTTCTTTTTTTCCTATATGAATATGATGTTTCTCCTCTTTCTAGGATTTATTTTTATGGTGTTGCTAGTACAGATTTCATGTAAATTCTTTCGGTTATATCTTCTTTTTCCAATTCGCTCTCATTAATTACTGTCATATCATCTTCTTTTTTATTTGTACAAATTTTTTTATAATATTTTTCTAATTCTTCATTTGTTAAGGTTAATAAACTAATTAATTTTTCTATGTCTTTATTTTCAGGATTCATGAATTGTTCTTCCAAATTTTTTCTATACTTCATTAAACTGTAATTATATCTTTAAATTTTTCATATTTTCTTTTATCATTCTTGGGTATTAAAGTATCAGATCTCCTAAGAGGTTCTTCTTTGAATTCTTTTAATGGATCAAATTTTAATCTATTTTTTCTTGGTATGTTATTAATATCTATTTTTAATTCTGTAATTTCTTTAAATATTTCTAATTTTATTTTTTTTAATTCTTGCATAATTTTAATATTCAATTCATCTGTGGTATCTATTTTTTTTGCTAAAAGAATTAAAACTTTCATAATGAATCTTGATTATTACATATACTTGTTAAGTTATTATTTTTCTCTAATTGTATTTCTAATAATTCGTCTTTTACCATAAGTTCTTAATCTAACATTACTTCATTGTATAAATCAATTTTTTTACTTCTTCAATTTTTTTTTTTTTTTAGTTTTTCTATTTCTTTATTCTTTTTATTGATTTCTGATTGAGTATCTATGAATTTAATCTTTTGTATATTGCTTCTTTGTATTGGTATGAAAGGTTTTTTTTTAATATCTAAATTTCATTCATCAGGTACTTCATATTTTGTTAATATTTCTAATTTTTTTTATTACTTATCCTATTTCTTTAAAAGTTTTATTTATTTATATGAATTTGTTTTGTCCATATATTAAACTATTGTAGCTGTTTGTTAATGAATATCCTACTATATAATAAATTAAAAATGGGTGGTTTTCATCTTTCATTTAATTTCCTCTTTCAAAATCATAGGCTAAGCTTAATACTTTGTTTAAGTTTTTATCATGAATATTAACAGTAAATCTAGGATATGCTCTGAATTTTAATTTATGGTATCTTAAATTTTCATTAATCATTCTTAACAAAGCATTATTTCTGTTTGTTATCCTATTGTCTAATAATATTAATTTAATTAGTGTATCATTCCTTCTCTAAAATATATTTTTATTAAAAAATTTGTCCCTCTTAAATGAATGTATTCAATTTTTCCTTTATCTTTTTAGAAAATTTTTGATAATTTTTTCATAATGGTTTCTTTATCAATTAATGATATATTAAATTTTCTTTTTTACTTCTGGTATAGTAATACTCATTTCTTTATTACTTATATCATAATATATTATATTTTTTCTTGAAAATAATTTTTTTATTTTGGAGAATAATTCTTCCTTAAATACATCTCCTTCTTTAAAGTTTAGTTTTAATTTTTAAATTTTTTCAAATTTTTTTTTACTAAATATCATTTTTTGTGAAAAACATTCGAAATATTTTGTGTTTTTACTTCCATTATTTTTTAATTTTTTACTATTTCTAACATTTTTATATAGTATATTTTTTTTCCATAGCTTGTTTGTAAAATATTATAGATTTTTCTTATTTTTGTAAGATATTTTAAATTTTTATTGTTTTGTAAGGTATTAAAGATTTTTATTATTTTGTAAGAGTTACATAATTTAAGGTATGAATTTAGTAATTGATGATAGAAATTTTCACTGAATTACCTATATAGCAAAGATATGATAAAAAGTGTTAATTTTATCTAAATAGCAAATTTAGGTAGTGAAATTCACCGTTTCACTTAGATAGTAAATATGATTTTTACTAAAATATCATTTTATTCATTCATTTGATTTATAAGTATGTAAAATTTACAATATTTTTTGAAAATTTTGTAAGGCTTACAAAATTCATGATAATTCAATTTTTTATAATTATTTTTAATTTAATTATTTTTATATTTATATTTATGGCTTTGATACCAATTACTGATTATTCTTAACTGGAACTAATGCATAACATACAGAAATCATGTGAATGTACAGGTTACATACAAATTTAAGCTATACATTCACATTTTGTAAGTGAATGTACAAGTTACATACAAATTTATACAATGCATTTCATGTGAATGTACAGGTTACATACAAAATAAATTTGTATGTAACCTGTACATTCATATGACTTCCATAAGCCGTTCAAAACATCAATAACATACAAACAGTACAATGCATTTCATGTGAATGTACAAGTTACATACAAAATAATTTTGTATGTAACCTGTACATTCACATGACTTGTACATTCACATGACCTGTACATTCACATGACTTCCATAAACTGTTTAAAACAGCAATAACATACAAACAATACAATGCATTTTATGGGAATGTACAGATTACATACAAAATAAACTAAAGTGAAAGAATCTAATGCCTCTAAATTACTTCCCAAGATAAAAATAACATGGGAAATTGATACTCCAAACTGTAAAAGCACCAATCCTTTCCTTGTAACAGGGACATATGTGTGCTCGCCGTTGTAATGATTAGAATCCACCCCACCAAAAACAATTTCACCACCTTCTCCTTCAGTGGCATTTCAATTAAACCAGAATGAGAAAACTGGTTCCTTAACAAGACTTTGATTTACCATATTGTACCTGCACAAGTCCTACAAGTTGAGATTATTGGAAACAAAGCTGTTAACATTCATGTATGATCTAATCTTCTTGGAGATGGCGATGTTCAGAATTAGTCAATTACAATAAAACAAGAGCACATAATGACCGAAAAGTAAAAATAATTTACCACACAAGTACAACATTTCCAACAGAGATCTCTTGGAATCCAAGTCCAAGAATACCATCAAACTTGGCTGATAAGAACGTAAGACCGGGCTCCTTAGTTGCCTCAATAAATGCCTAAATAAACCAACAAATCATCGTTCAGGACCAATGGGGTGACTTTACCAGTGGACTTCGCAGTGGTGCAGTTGAGTGTGAACCACGACCTTAACTGAGGGTGATGGGTTTGGGGGTTAAAAATGTTATTTGTATCTTGCCAAAATACAGTCGTTTTGCTATATTAGACAAAAAGTCAATTTTTATTGTACATGTATCATTTTAGGGAATTAAATCAAAAATTTCTCGTTTTTTTAATCTCTCTTCTCAAATAGGCGATTTGGGCTACAAAGAAGCCCAACCAAATTGATCCAACAAAACCAATTTGCTCTACCAAAGACAAGACGTGTGATTTTTGAAATAATTGGGCCTAAATAATTTATGTTCTTGTTAAAAATTATATTTTTAAAACTAGCAATAATAAGATTAAAATTATAAATTTTAATTACTTTAAAATTAGATAAATTATAAAAATATCCTTAATTATATAATACTTATAAATAATATGTAAATTGTATTAAATATTCATTTAATATATATATAAATTGTGTTACATATATTAAATTAAATCTAAATAAATTAATTATAAAGATATAAAAGTAATATTATTTCAAAACGACGTGTAAAATTGCTTTAAATTTGTTTGTCGGTACTAGTACGAGTCATTAATTCGTGATTCTCCTTCTGCCTACGAATCTAATGAAACCCCAAAATACTATCCACATTCAATTTCGATCCCTCAATACCACTCAACACCAACTAAAATGGCGCTACCAATTTCCGTACAGTTCCCGGTGATGCTAGTCCCAGAATCCGGTCATACAATCTCATCCGTACGAATGAAACCGGCATATGCTGTTAACTACAGTCTATGCGTAATCAAGCCACTCACAGTCACAACCACAAATAAAAGAAAGCAATTTTACCCAACCGTCAAAGCCGTCGATGAAAGCCAAGGAAATTCCGATTCAGAGACAAGCAATACGAGCTCCGAAACAAGCGCAACGAAAGAGCTAGAATCGGAGAGTCGAATCGCCGAGATGTCGGAGCTGGGATCGGAGATCAAGAAGTCGATGGAGCAGAGGAAGGCAGCAGAGAAGGAAGGGAACTTGTTGAGTGGAGTAGGGGAGGAGATTAAGGAGATCGAATGGCCAGTTTTTGGCAAGGTTTTGGGAACCACTGGGGTTGTGCTTGGAGTCATTGCAGGGTCTAGTGTCGTTTTGCTAACTGTCAATGCCGTTTTGGCTGAGCTTTCTGATCGAGTTTTCGCCGGTAGAGGAGTACAGGATTTCTTCGGATGAGAAAAAAAAAAGTGGGATAATAATCTGCCCAACTAGCTCTTTTGAATTTGTAAAGTATTAAAGCTCATTGGAATTTTAGTATGATCTTCAAAGTTGGCTAAATTTGTTCTTTTGTATTTAACCAAGTCTATTCTTTGGCTATGGCATATAATATGAATATATGAGGATATTTTGGTTGGCAATATACACGGTGAAAAATTAAAATGTGTGTATAGCTAACAAGTAACAAATACTAAATTGAACTTCAAATGTTTTAATAGCTCAAGATGATTCTTTATTAGGAACTTTTTTTTAAGTTACAAAAGTAACATTTTTAAAAATTATAACAATAAAAATAACTAAAAATAAATGAGTTTAATTAAATAGAGTTTAATATTGAATGGATTTAATTGAACAAAATTTAATATTGAATAGGTTGATAGTAGATAATACTTAAACTTAAATAGTATTTAATGTAAAATAATGAACTATAATTTTTTTAAAATAATAAAAATATATAATTTGTATACAAGCTATTGCTTTTCTTTTTATTTTTTTTTACCAGTTTTAAGAGTGTAATTTTTTTTTCCATCAAATGATATCGGGAGAAGTGAGATTTTAACTGCTGGCTTGGCTTTTTAAGTATATTTTGGATGTTTCATTTGTTGGTCCGCTTGTGCTTTATTTGATAATTGTGATATTTTCATTAGATAGAGATGGACTGGATCTTATTGAATGAATGAGGTTTCGAATATTCTAGGTAGAAAAAGTGTATTTTATCAAATAGTAAAATAAGAATAAACTAGTTTGCCTATAGTATTACCATTAGTTATTTACTAAAAATTTATTAAACCTGCTTTAAAAAAATAAAAAAACCTCTTTCACTTCACGTTGAGCCATATCGAACATGAAACAAAGAGACTAATATATAATAGATACAGAAGCAACTTCAGTTCGGACCCTAAATTGATGGGTTTTAGGAGATTTTAGTGAAAATTATGCACATGATCATGTACACACTTTTGGTATATTTTTCACTTTAACGCCCAAAAACCTGCAATTTTAGGGCCTCAAACTTGAGTCACTTTTCCCACATCGCATGTGCGACTCATAGTATAAAAGAAAATTGTTTACATAAAACCGACGATATTTCTAGAGTCCAAATCTCTTGTCAGGAGCAGCATACAATATCAACAAGAACATGTTTGCCTAAACATGGCATAATTTGCAAGCATGCAGTTTGCACAAAACCCATCTTTGCAAACATCATAAAAAATATGATATCTTGTGAAGTTCCTCCCATTCTACCACCATGATCATCCCAAATCTCTAAAAGTTGAACAGATTGAAGAAAATTTTTAAACAAAACTATCTAGCTTGTTGTATGAAACAAAACTGAGAAGAATTACAAGGCTCATCATTCACTTCCACCTGCAGGACCCACAAGGACTCCTTGAGCAGAACCTTCCTTGCGGCCACTCTCCTCCTTCACATCACCATCAGATTTTCTTATCTTAATTTTATACTTTGACTCTAATTCGGAAATTTCCTTTTTCTTCTTTTCCAAGGTCTCATTGAGCCTCGCAATAACCTCCTCAAGCCCTTCCTTATTGCGCTGCACTGCAGGCAATACCTCCTTAATGGTTCTCTCCACCAGCACGCCTCCAATCATCCGGTAGCACCGCCTGGATGGGTCGAGTGGTTGTATTGCATTAATGACCAATGAGTGCTCACTAACTTCCATCTCCAGTTCAGTGATTTTCGAGTAAATTTGGTTGAGCTCAGACCTCATAGTGCCATACATATTTGCAACAGCTTGTTCATTAACTGGTTCCTTGGGATTGGCTCCAGCTTGACTAGCCATGATACTCTACAAGGGAGCTAAACAAGATCAATGATAGTAGAAAATTCCATGCAAACAGATTTCAGAGCTAATATAAGATGGCTCAAGGAATCATTTTCGCAAAAACTTGGAACATTCATAGAAAATCAAAGATCTAATTCCCAAGCTGTCTGACTTTCCTAGTGAAGAAAATACATGATAAAGCTGCCTAAAGATACATGGTCAAACAATCCCTGCTCAAAATTTTAGTGCTAATTTATTTTTATTTTTTCTATTATTCATTTACATTCTTTTCCATACAAAAAATCAATAAAGCAAAGTAATGATTTTAGCATTCATCAACTAATGGATCAAACATTCAAAAATACTATTGATCAAGAAAGAGAAGAAAATTAATATTACACCTAATTTTTTGTAGTAATTAGGCCTTCTTAATAAACAGAAAAAAGCCAATCTCTTACACAATACTAAGTTCCATCAGGGTGTTTTCATACCTTTAATTTCCTACTTCAAATGTTCACATAAGAATATAGCTAAACAAAATGATCAAATGATCACCACTAGTGTTGGGCAGATATCACAGTGACAGCAAAATAGAAAGGAATACAAAAGATTTAAAAGCATTGCATAACTCCTATCATAATTAAAGTTTCATTTTTAACCCCCTTCCAAGTGCGAAGCACATGTTCATTTTTTTTATCACTTGATGAAAATACGTTCAACACATCTTCATAAATGCATCAAACATATGTTCAATTTCTGTAACATTTTGAACACATGTTTTTTAGCATATTCACATGGTCATATTTTATAATAAGAATATTTTTTAATTTTTATATTAATGAAAACATATTTAAATCAACAGGCTAAATGGAAAATATGTGCTGAATATATGTTAAAAATGTATGAAAATATCAAACATATGTTCTTTTTAGAAGGTTTAAAAATAAAACCAGTTAAATAAAGAATTATATATTGAATGGAGCAAAAAAAATCCACAATTACTTGTAACCTATACTTAGTTGCAAAACAAAAATAAAAGGAAAAATAAACTATCACAGCAATCAATCAAAAACTTTTTAAAAAATCCCAGGTTCTCCTTTAAACAACATTTGACTAAAAAAATATAAGCCCACCACAATCATTACTACAAGACTTTGAGGGTCGATCAAAACATGCTGGAAACTAGAATTTCAAGTAAAACTTGGAACAAGAAACAATATTATTGGTCAATAAAGAGAAGAAAATAATCTTACTAATTAGGCCTTCTTAACAAACAGAAAGAAGCCAATATCTTACACAATACTAAGTTCCTTCATGGTGTTTTCATACCTTTCATTTATACTTCGAATGTATGCAATAAAATATAACAAGAAAAATGATCTCATGGTCACCATTAGTGTTAGGCAGATATCACAATAACAGCAAAATAGAAATGGGAAAGAAAGAAGAATCCAATCCACATTGACTTGTTACTTGTAACATATACTTAGTTGCAAAACAACATCAAGCAATTGAAAACTTACTAAAATCCCAGAATCTCCTTTATACAGCATTCGATTAAAATATATATATATAAGCCCACCACAATTACTTGGGATCTTATCTACATAGGACACTTGGAGGGTGACAATTTCGTTTTAAGGCTTAAAAATGTTTTCTCAATTTAGAACCCTTAGCAAGTTATCAAGACTTTTGGGTCTTAAAATGAAAATGACACCCTTGAAGATTTGAAGATTCCTATGAAGATAAAGGCCCTAATTACTATGAGAGTTTGAGGGTGGAGAAAAAACATGTCAAAAACTAGAATTTCAAGCAAAACTAGGAACAGGTGGAGAAAAAACACGTCAAAAACTAGAATTTCAAACAAAACTAGGAACAAGAAACAATATTAAAAATAAAAATGAATTGATAAATTCATTAATACTTTGAAGGAAAAAAAAAATGCAGCCAGATTAGGGGTTCCAGTCTCTTTGTAAGGTAATGATTTATTATTTTTTATTTTATCTAATAAAACTGAGAGGGAGGATGAATTACTAGTAACACAGAAGGCAAATTAAGTTTTACAGGTTGAGGGCTAGTTCAATACCCACCTTTAAGAATTGTGAATATTTCATAAATGGAACACAGAAACAAGAGGAAAACGTCTGGGTGGTAATTTTAGACTTGAACATAACTTTAAGGAAATAAGATCTTCTTAATGGCCCATATCAGTTGTTGCATTAAAAAAAAAAAAAAAAAAACTTGATTAAAGAAGACGAGCAGGAAAAAAAATCGACCTAATTGGCAGAAAAAAGTGAGAAAAGTACCATACCTTTCGGAATCTTTGGCACAACTCTGTGTTATGGACGGTAGGGGAGCTCGACTAGGAAATCAGTTAATCAGAGAACGAGACCGGTAGAGAGGCTGAAACTCGTTAGGGTTCAATGGTGAGAAGGAATATAATTTTCATTTTAAGATTTCAAAATTGTTTTTCTTCAGTTTAGTATCCTCCTTTATTTTTTTTTAAACAGAAAGAAAAAAAAAAAAAAAAAAAAAAAAAACCTAGAAGGAAATAAAATAAAGCATACTTTTCTCCTTTTATTTAAATCAATGCCTTATATTAAAAGTACTAAATAATTATAATTTGTCTTCAAAGAGATCTTAATAATCGTAATTTTTTACCCTTTAAATTTATAATTTTGTGTACATAGCTCAATTACGTTACTAATTAAGTTATTTACTGCTCGATCAGTTTACAAGGGCTAAGGATAGTGGACGGTCAACTTTTTTACAAAAAAATTAATTATATGTATATTTTTAGTATTAAATAAATATTTTATTTGTAATAATATATTGTGTATAATTTTTATATACATATTTTAAAATATATTAACAATATTTAACAAATACGTGGATAAAAATTATATGAATTATAAATAAAATTGTTAAATATATTTTTTTTCTATGTATTTGGTAACTATTAGTAACAAAAATAAAATTATACTCATATATTATGTAAAAATTCTTCTTAAATATGATAATCCAAAAAAAGTTTAAATATTTAAATTTAAACTCAATATTATAAAAATAAAATTAAAAAAAAATAAGTATATGATAAAATTCATATTAAAATTTTTAAGTTTATGTTTATCATATTTTATTTCAATCCAAATTTTAACTTTATCTATATTGTATTATTTGATATTTTATTTTAATAATTTTCTAGAATTTATTATTTTTATTATTATTGGTCAGTCTTATATTGTTTATAAATATATATTTTTAAATATAATATCAAGCTTAAAATTCTAAATTATATTTTATTTTTTTACATTTTCATATATTTATTTTAGTTTTAACAACTATAAATTTTGGTGTATTTAATTGAACTTTTTATTTGCTTAAATTTTTTAGTTAATAAATTTATTTTATTCATGAATAATATTAATAATTATAAATTTATTATATTTTTGTGTAATTTTTGTTATAAGTTAATTATAATGTATTAAATTTATATTTTTTGAGCTCTAATTTTATATTTATATTATAATATGACATAAAAAATTTAATATTAAATTAATCATAATTTATTATAATTTTTATTAATTTTTTATTTTGTATAAAAAAATTAAATTTCAACCCTTATTTATTTTTTATGTTTTTTGGGCTCCGTTCCTGTCAGTTTAGCATCGTTTGCTCGAGAATTCGGCATAAATAGCAAGGATTGTGAATGGAAATTAGTATTTCCATAACTAGCAAAATCAGTAACAAAACTGTGAGTTTTTGTTACCCATATTTTATGTAGATTACATTAATACCCTTTAGGTCTAACAAACAACTACAAAACAAACCAGAAAACAGATCTGCCGCGC